>CAUYON010034556.1:0-14784 GCA_963573935.1 Arctocebus calabarensis
TCACCCTGGATAGAGTGCCGTGGCATCACAGCTCATAGCAACCTCCAATTCCTGGGCTCAAGTGAGTCTCTTGCCTCTGCCTCCCAAGTAGCTGGGACTACAGGTGCCCGCCACAACGCCTGGCCATTTTTTGGTTGCAGCCGTCATTGTTGTTTGGTGGGCCCTGGCTGGATTCTAACCCTTGAGCTCAGGTGTATGTGGCTGGTGCCTTAGCCCGTTGAGCCACAGGCGCCGAGCCGAAAATATGAAAATTTTTAAGATTAGCATAGGTCCTTGTGTGACCCAGCCAGGTCTCAGGGATCTGAAGTTTGTAGAGAACTCTGGAAGCAGAAACAGAACAATGAAACCTAAGAGCATGAAATGTGCTGAAAGTTAGGCCAGATGGTGAGTGGGCAGTCAGGGAAACCTTGTGTGGGAAAATTGGCAATTTTCCATAGAAGTTATATATTAAAGTAGTTTTTTAATATTAGAAAAGCCCACAAAATGTAACCATTTGAGTGGATTAGTCAGCTAATCCACTTTTGTGCTAAAAAACTTTTGTACAGTGGGATGAATCTCAAAATAGATTTTACCATACCACATCTTGGATACTCCAAATATCCTGCGTCAATCATTATGTACTCTACACACATAATGCTCACATGTACCCCCTAAATATGTAAAATATTATGCATCAATTGTTATGGACAGATAACAGAGTGAGAGAAGGAAAAGTAAAGCATGAAATAGAAATAAGAATAATAATAAAGGAGAATAAACCAGCAGTCCTGATAGGCAGCTGTCTAACTCCAAGATGTTTCGGTACAGCTTAAAGAGCTCTTATTGGAAAACAAGATCCCCAAATGGGTGCCCACTAGACCGTACGAGCTAGGTGTCAGAGTACAAGTGCACCTGTGGCTTATGACCCCAACAAGCATGCACAGTCCTGAGGAGGGCCCCCTAAAGTTGACCTTTGGATGTCATGTCCTTCATTGTAATATCATTTACACTTGCCACCCTCCTTGCATATAATTAAAAATGGAATTGTGGGAACTGTTATAGGATAGAAGTTTTGTAACATAGCTAATGCATAATTACAAGTTAAGAAATGCATAAACATTAGAAGTAGGCAGAACAAAGCTAAGGATTAGGGAACCAATACAAGGGGAAAAGTTTGTAAAGGTGTCCTCTCACTCTTGAGGGAGAGAAAGACCCATTCCCCTCTTTGGAATGTATTTTTGGCTTAAAAAGAAATAAAAACTGTGCTGTTAGCTTGCACGTGCTTGCTTTGTGGTTTTGTGTGAGTCAAAGAGCTTTCGGTTTCTGGGAATCACTTGCTACGGGTGCCTAGGGAAAGCCCGAACAAACCAGGGCTGGGGTCTTTGGGCTAGCCATCTGACATCAATACAATAAAAAAGTCTAGCAATAAAACAAAATTCAAAGAGCATTCCTCAAGGAACAAATAAAACAGTAGCAAACTGACATGCAGCAAATACAAGATAAAGTAGCAGTAGCTTATAATGGAGGTATAGTCATACTATCTTTAGACCTCAGAATTATTTTTCTTAAAAACTGGCCTAGCAACTTTTTTTTTCTTTGTAGGTTCAACTTGATAAAGTGCCTTGCATGGAATCTGGCTAGAGGATGTTTATATACTGAGTATGATTACTATGGTTATATATGTGGCATTCTATCAATATTGAGATCATTACACAATTGGCCAGAGCATTACTCAGGACTGTGGGTCTTGGCAGATACCTTGCTCTGGAAATTAGTAAAATATTCATGCATTTCCTTTTTAAAGCATGCAACAGCTCTCTGGACTTTCAAACCATCAGCCATAACAAGTCATCTTGTATAAACATACTTTCCCAGAGTAATCAGACTCATCAGCAATTTGCCTTTTCACCCCAGGCCATCCGGAAATTCTGTCACGGAGAAAAAGCCCAAATGCACTGTGGTTTTTCCCCTTTCCAATGTTTATTTTATAATTTTTCATCTTCTTTTTCTTTCTCCTTTAAAAAACAGTTTTCCGGTGTTCAGAACTGCTTCCCGCTGGGAGAGGGTGAGATGAACAAGGGTCGCCCGTGTTCTCTCTGTTCAGGCAGCTCTGGGCAGGGCTGGTTTGTTCTCTGAGTGCCAGCCAGCTGCCAGGCTGCTGCGGGGCGGCCAGCTCACAGTGCCCCAGAGCTCCCTCCCAGGACGGGGACATTCCCTCTGCTCACAGCGTGCAGCCTACTCCGCTGATGCCGAGGCCTGGCTGCAGACACAGGCTGGAAGGGATGGCGAGGGAGAGAGAAGGGACAAACCGTCAGCTCTTACCTGCGGTGTCAGGGCCCTGACTTCTGCTTTCCCGCCTGCTTTCCCGCCTGAGCAAAGGGACAGTGCAGGCAGACTGCCTGGTCGTTGGCGCCAAATGTGCAGCTGCCGGCCAGCTGCGCTGCTCTCGCCCGCGGAGCTATAAATGAGGCATGCCCGGAGCACCAGCCAGGCCTGGGAGATAAGAACCCAGCCCTGGTCCTCACGCCTTTTAAGGTCTCCAAATTAAAGGAGCCTCAGCTCCCAGATGGGAAGGGGCTGTTGCGTCCCTATTTGTCCTGCTTGCTTCAAGGACACCCCAGGCCGTACACATTCCAGCCATCCAAATAGCTGCTGAAGTGGGAAGGCCACCAGCGCCAGGAAGGGACCTTGCTTTGTTAAACAGGCAGCAGAGCCTCCCAGCAGGCTACCGGCAACACCACTCTGCTCCAGGGTAGCAGCATCAGAGGCACCTGAGTGGGAGGACACTTTTCCCAGGCCATTGCAGCACTGCCTCTTGGATAGAGCTCACTGACCCTGTCTCCTGGCTTACCAGGGCATTTGCATGGGTGAAGGGATTCTACAGAAGACTAAAGGACCCGCTTAGTAAAAGCCAGGCGTGTGTGAAGCCGTGGAGGGCAAAGCATTTCCAGAAAGCCCTGTCCTTCCCTGTCCCCCTTACTCATGCATGAGCTTAAGGATTTTTCTGAGCAGCAAATCGTTTTCTCTATAGAATTAAAACAGCATTATCTCACCCAAACCTTTTTTCAAAGTATATGCTGGAAGAGGAAAGAGAAAACCAATTTGGGGGAGTAATAGTGCCTGACTTACCCTTCAGTTTGTCATTTCGGGGGATGCTGAGAAGACATCTGACCCACAGCTGGGAGTCAGCCTCTCTCGAGGACTATTTAGCAACAACTGTCTGTGTTAGCACAGCAATTTCAGGCCTGAAGACTTATCCCAAGGAAAGAATCACGGATGCCAGCAGAGATAGAGCTACAAGGACATTTCTTGCAGCTCTTTTTTAAAAATATATTTTAATGAGAAAAAGTTGGAAGTGAACTAATTGGCTAATCAGATGAACTGGTTAAACAAGAAATAATATATCAAAACACTCAGCAGCCTTTAGAAATGTCACAGAAGAATATGTAATAATATAAGAATACATGTGATAGACTGGGAATAAAATAAAGTCACTTTAAGGGAAAAATGGAATAGGTATCATATGAAGTTACTACACACAGACGCCTCTCCCTTCCACATGCCCTGAAAGGTAGGGATACCCCAAAGGCTGGATGATAGCAATGGCTGGAGGATAGAATACGGCTCTTTTATTTTCTTCTTTGGCTTATGATACGCACTCTCTAAGTTGCTTACTATAATCTTATACTACTTTTCTAAGAAAATTACTTCATTTAAAAATCTAAGTTTCTGAGAATCAGAAGACAGCTTTTTGTGTTTTGCTATAAATAAATATGAATTTGTTTTAGGATTATAAAGTTCCTGGGATCTCCCCAGTTTTTGGAGGGACCCATGTAAGGTCAGAAGCTGTTTCCATGCCAATGATACGATGAGGCTGAGCCTGCAGAAGCCTTGAAGAGCTCCCGCCAAGGCAAAGGTTAAGTCAAGAAGAGACAAAGAAAGAAAAAGCATTAAGAGAAAGAAGAAAATAAGAACCTTTATATGATATGTGCATGGTTATTTTTATCAGCCCAGGTCACTTTTATCAGATCTAACACATCCCAATTTATGCTCTGACCAAGACATAACAAAGGCACGTATGTGCCTTTTATTTACAGCTGTAGTCTCCACCTTTTTTGGCACAAGGACTGGTTTGGTGGAAGACAGTTTTTCCATGGACTGGGTGTGGAGGTGGGGGAGGGCGGTTTTGATATGAGTCTGCAAGCAGTTGATTTACAATTAGCATCGAACCTCTCTGCTAATAATAATTTGTATTTGCAGCAGCACCCCAGTGCTAGCATCACCACCTCAAACCCTCCTTAGATCACTGGGAATAAGGAGCACCCAACCTGCTGCACGTACAGTTTTCAGTAGGGTTCATGGTCTTATGAGAATCTAATGCTGGAGCTCATCTGACTGGAGGCGGAGCTCAGGTGGTTATGCGAATGATGGGGAGCAGCTGTAAACATAGGTGAAGCTTCGTTTGGGGGACACCACTCACCTCCTGCTGTGTGCTTGGTTCCTAACGGGCCACAGATAGACTCAGTACTGCTCATGGCTTGGGAGTTGGGGATGGCAGATTTAGAAGATATATATGTTCTGATGATGAATTCATTTTGTAAGATTGGTTTTGATTTTGGTAATGACCTCCAAACCTGACTGTGTGATATAGAACACATTTTCGTCGATAGTAATCAGAAGAGGGGACCCTCCTCCCAACCTGGCTCCTGGGCTTCATGGTTCAGAAAACCCCAAATCCTTTTGTTTTCTCTCTTCTGTGTTCAGAGACCAGCATGGGGTTGCTGCCTAATCTGAGGCTTGGAATGGGGCAGTTTGGAGCTGTTGTGTTGGGTTCTGATACAAGTGGGAGCTCTGTAACAGATATACCCTGGGGGTCAGAGCCTGGAGGCTGAGGCCACCACCCCCTGGACTGTGGTTTTGAATTTTCATTGCCATTGCCCTTCTTAGACTGTCCTAGAGCCAGGGGACTAGCTCTGGCTGCCTACCTCAGCCAGCTGACTCATGAGATGTGTTCTACAGATGTCTGCGAGGACGGGCACTTCCAGCCTTAGGTCAGCCCATGGGATGAGGTGAGGTTTCCTGAAAGAAGGAAGAGATCAGCTGGCACGGTGGCTCACAGTTGTAACCCGAGCATTCTGGGAGGCCAAGATGGGCAGACTGGTTGAGCTCAGGAGTTCAAGACCAGCCTGAGCAAGAGTGTGATCCCATCTCTACTAAAAATAGGAAAACTAGCTGGGAGTTGTGGTGATTGCCTGTAATCCAGCTATTCAGGAGGCTGAGGCAAGAGGATTGTCTCTTGAGCCCAAGAGATTGGGGTTGCTGTGAGCTAATATGATGCCACGGCCCAGGGTAATAGAGTGTGACTCTGTCTCAAAAAAAAGGAAAAGAAAAGAAAAGAAAAAGAGAAGGACGAGATCAGTGCTGGGAAGCCCCATGAGAGGATGTCTTTTAAAGAGAACTGGGGCTGAGGGCATCAAGGTGGGGTACCCACACAACCAGGAACTTTCTGAAAGGGCTCACCAGCTTGTGGGTCTTTCTTCTCCTCTGGGCATAGCCCCCTCAAGTGAGGGAGAGGAAAAATAATTTCTGCCTACTCTTTGCAAGGTCTTAGCTGGGAAATGCTGGAACAAAAGACAGATTAACAGGAGAAAAACACACAGAAGTTTGGTAGCATGGGAACCTTTTGTGCACATGGAAGTTATTTCAGAGACATGGGCAGATCTCTAGAGTGGTTCTCACAGAGAGAGTCGAAACTTTGGAGTTAAATGCCATCATTTTCGGAAACAAAGAAGAGTGTAGGGAAAACTTTGTTTGGGGGAGATACTCAAAAACAGCACAGACCAGAAGGATAGGTCTGATTGTGCAGATTTAAGTTCCTGCCTTCGCTCCTGATGAGTCTCCAGGGATTTGATCCTCTCCTTCCTGAAGCAGAGAAAGAAAGAGAAAAGAAAAAAAGACATGCTCACTGATGGAGATTTCCTTTCTAGATGTAAATTCCTTGTACACAAGGGTATCTTTGTAATCATAGTTTTAGATGGCATATTTTAGTCTCAGAAGCATCTCTGGGGACTCCTAAAACAATAGCCCTAAGTACGGTGTTTTGACGTGCTGAGTACTCAGAAGCCTTCAGGGGCAGCCTCAGAAGCCAATTTCTCTGATCTTGTCCTGAGTCTGGTCCCTCTTTCTTCCCCAAAGCATTCATAGAAACCAGAATTCCTCCTCCCCAAGGCAGGACATAGAAGTCAGAAGTCCTTTCCACCCAAACTAGTCACAGAACCTAAGCTTTCCCTGGCTTTCTGTGCCAGAGCTGGCTATAAAGAACTTCTCTGACCGACCTTGCCTGGAAGTGGCTCACAAGACTTCATTGCAGAGAGGAAGGAATGCCATACGGAGGCCACTAGGGCTCCGAGCACGCAAGCCTGGCTGGGTTTCCCCACTCAGTCTACCAGCATTGGCTCATTCCCTTTTCATCACATTTCCATACGTCCACCCGATTTAAGTGTCCAAATGGACAATTGTCCCTTGGGTGTTTGGTCTTCATTTCTGCAGGCTCTTGCATCATGTAAAACTTTGATGAACTAAATTGTTATATTTTTGTCTTGTTAATCTGTCTTTTGTTACACGCCTGTGGCTGTCATCCTCACAAAGGGGAGGAAAGGAATCATACCTTTCTGTCCCATGCATTCCTGTTGGCCATTACCCCTGCTCCACGCTGACTCGTGTGCACAAGTTGGGGATCGGGGAGCCGTGAGGGAGGGTATTCCCTGTCGCCCCCCACCTGTGCAGAGATACCATCTGCAGGCTGTGGCCAGGACTCTGGTCTATGGTCAGGAGGGGACATGCCAGGGAGATGAGCCCATAGATTGGCATCCTCTGCCTTCCACAGTATCACAGCGGGAAGGAGGACAGATACTTCTTGGTCATGTTTTCAAAAACCTGGAGACAAAACCTAAAAGACAGATAGGTCCAGAATAAGCATTTTGGTTCCATGTGGGAAATATACTCTGAGCCCCCACTAGGAACCAGACACTGGCAAACACAAGGATAGAACAGATGACAGACACTCACAGATGGCCACGAGCTCCAGCAGCTGATTGCTGGCTGCCAGCCTGGGTGAGGACACCCCCATCACAGCCAGTGCCTCCCAGAGAATCTCAGTCCTCAAGGCCCATGCACTCAGGCATTTTGTTTATGAGGTCATGAAATCTCCACATTCATCTATCAGTTACTGTTTGTTCATTTTTTCCAAATAAATATCCATTGAGCTGCTTCTGTGTGTCAAGCCTTATGCTAGACCTTGGAGCCTCAGCCCTGCACAAAATCAGAATAACCTCACCTGCAGGTGCTTGCAGGGTGTCGTGTGCTGTAGTCATAGCCTGGGACTCTGACCTTGAACCTGAAGCACCTTCCTCTCCTGGTCACTGGAGATGCCATCTACCACTGCTGCCACTGTGGGCACCTTTAAGGGAGTCACTGCTGTTGCAGCCTCATATTGCTCTGGGAAGGGCAGCCTTAATTTTTCTGTGAACTTGGCTCTGCAGCTTCTGGAGCCAGCCAGAGCTGAGCTTAGTTAGTGGGATGGGACACCTGGTGCAGCTGGTCTCCCGCGCGTGGACCTGGCCTTCTGTTCAGTTCCTGCTTCTCATCTGTTCTGAGGGCAGCAAGGCCAACTTTTTTTCCTTTCTCCCTGTCTAGCTTGATTGCTGCTGGAGCTGCCTCTTCCTCCTTGCCTTCCCTGAGCTGAGAAAGCATGTTGGGGGGACCTTAGTTAGGGGGAGCAAGGTGTCTTCCACTGGGGCAGGTGTTCCGTTACTGCAGCAGTAGATTGCATGACAGAGGAAGACAGCTGGCTAGGGAGCCAGAGAAGGGCAGCAGGGAGGTGGGAGGAGACACACCCAGTGCTGGGGCGGGAAAGCCCAAGGGAATAGTCTCAGGAAGCAGAGGCATGGGGAAGCATCACCTCCTTTAAGCTGCTAAGAGTGAGGGCCGTGGAAAGCCCTGTTTGTCTGGATGGGGAAGTCCTCAGATGCAGAACCAGTGTGCAGAGAGTGAGTGGTTTATGAAATGTGTCGCCCACCCAGGGTCTGTCCGCAGAAACTGGAGGACAAGCCTAGCCTAGTTTGCAAGTGAGTACCTTTTTCTGCCTGACCACTCCATTAGTCACCACTGCGCTCTGCATAAACATTCTTTCCGCACTTCCCTGAATAAGACACAGACAAGAAAGGCCGCATAAACGTCCAGTAGTGTAAATACGTCTGTGAACGGCTCTGGAAAGTTTCAACCTGAAAAATAGCACCACCATTTGCTGCGGTACAGAGTCCAGGCACCTCTTCCTTTTGAACTTGGCTTAAGCTGAACTTGTTTCGGTGTTGAAATGAACCAAGTTACCCTGTCAGGGAACCAACCCAATAATGACTAAAGTGTCGGTACCTGTTAAAGGTAGAGTCTTTCTGCAATTGGGACAGATACAATCAGAGCCCTGAGTGTTGAAATCCTGAAAGATCAAATCCCTAAGGTCTGAAATCTCAAAAATCACGATCCTGACAGATCCAAATCTCAAAAATACAATTCTGGGAAAACATTTAAATTTTTTAAAAAGGCATTTATTTATGTCTTTGAAAGGAGATTTATTATATAAAGACATGACAGAACATGTCATAGTCCACTTTATGCAATACTGTAGGCAGTGATGACACATATTTTTGCAAACATAAACACTCAGGTATATCTATGGCAGATGCACAAGTACAACAGTTATGAACAGTAGGATGTATTCATAAATAAATAGCATTTACAGCTGTGATCATCTGAAATACTGTGACAAAGTCTTTTTTTTGTAGAGACAGAGTCTTACTTTTATCGCCCTGGGTAGAGTGCCGTGGCGTCACACTGCTCACAGCAACCTCCAGCTCCTGGGCTTAAGCGATTCTCTTGCCTCAGCCTCCCGAGTAGCTGGGTATGACAAAGTCTTTTGATGACGTTGATCAAAAATTATGATGGGTCACCACCACTCAGACAGTTGAGATCTTGGGACATTTTATCCTCCACAGAAACAAATATATAAGAAAGACATACCTTCATTTATTAAAGAAGTTTCTATATATACAATGTAGATCGGGGTAATTGCATAGCATTCGCCCATAAAAGCTGGTGGACTTTTTTTTTTTTATTAAATCACAGCTGCATACGTTAGTGCAATCAAGGGGTACAATGGGCTGGTTTCATATACAATCTGAAATGTTTTCATCAAACTGTTTAACATAGCCTTCATGGCATTTTCTTTCTTTTTTTTTTTTTCCCAGTGGTAAGACAGAATTTATTTACAGAAAAGAATACAGAAAACACTAAAGCTCCTGGTAGAGAGAGAGAGCTCAAGTGGGGAGAGAAAAAAAGCTGGTGGACTTTCATGATCATTAACCACACTTTCAGGTCTTGTGTTGTGAGGAACAGCTGCGTTTTCTCTTTTAGGGCCTGGATCTCTCTGGAAAATGCATTCACGTTCATTTCTATGTGACATTGCTCTTTTTAGATTCTTCTGTGATTCAATATACACTGATAAGAGCATTCCTAATTAAGTTTCCCCACCTTCTGTGCTATGCTTCTGTGTCGTGTTGGGCATGTGGAAATTGATCCATTCCACACGCCTCCAGGTACAGACCACAGGGTTGGCAGAAACAATCCTGGTACTCACACGGCACCACCTGGCAGTGCCTGCACGTCTTACTCCAGCATGTGTGCCGCCAGAGCGAGCTCAGCGTGTCTTATTTTAGATGCTCAAAATTTTAGATGTTGGGAGTTTGGGCTTCAGAGATTTTGATTTTTAGGGATTTCAACATTTGGGGCTGTGAGGTTGAGGATTGTAACGTACTTTGGGGTTACGTGTGTATAACCCCACTATAGCACCTCATGTTTGGCTATCACACTTTGAGCAAGAAAGCAAGGTGTGTCGGAGATTTGGGATTGGCTTTTTGCAGTGAATACCCCCTGATTCAGTATGTCACTCTGCTTTGGGTCACATGCTAAAATGATACACACAAAAAAACGCAATGCAATAGCAGCAACACTCCCCTCATTCTAGTTACTCTGTACTTTATTTTTCCCCCCTTAAATCTCTATCAAATCCATCCTTAGAGTCTTAATTCATTTCAATTCACATTATCGATAACAGCTTAGTGAGTTCCTGCCTGAAGTTATTTTTACTCCATTAGCAATCAGTATTTTCAGCAGGGGGATGAAACATTAACTGGTGATGTGTCAAGCCTCATTAGGAGCTGAGGGAGAGTGTAGAGTGGACTTGGCTAGACTCTGAGTTTTCACATGAAGCCTCTCCCAGATGTGCCCCATCTGTTACTGTAAATAATGGCTGTGATCCGGTCAAAAAAACCATAATTTACAACTACCATGGAATGGGTCCCTGGAAAAACCTACCCCTCCCTGGAGAGGCGATGGCAGAATTCTAGCAGCGGACAGACCCCGGGACATCTCTGTTTGCTGCTCCCACTGGCCCTTGGTGTGTGCCCAGGTGGCTGATTGCAACCAGCGTCACAGGTTTCCTTTGCTGTTTGGTTTCTTTTCTTTTTTTTTTTTTTTGAGACAGAGCCTCAAGCTGTCACCCTAGAAAGAGTGCTGTGGCATCACAACTCATAGCAACCTCCAATTCCTGGGCTCAAGCGAGTCTCCTGCCTCCGCCTCCCAAGTAGCTGGGACTACAGGCACCCGCCACAACGCTCAGCTATTTTTTGGTTGCATCTGTCATTGTTGTTTGGCGGACCTGGGCTGGATTCGAACCCGCCAGCCCAGGTTCAAGTGTACATGGCTGGCACCTTAGCCCATTGAGCCACAGGCACCGAGCCTGCTGTCTGGTTTTTGATGGGGTTTAGCCAACGGCAGGACCCAGCCAGAGATCAGACACAGGCAGAGAGTGTGGTCAGTCCTCAGGCACCCAGATCCTCCATACAGGGCTGTTGCAGGCTGGCTGTGCCCCCATCCCCACCCAGGGAAGACCTCAGGTCTGGCCAAAAGCCGGTCTCCATTTGGAGCCACTCTCCCTGCCCGTAAGGCCGAGGCTCTAGGCTTCTGCACTGTCCCTTGTTGTTTCCTTAAATGCTGCCTATACCTTTATTCTTCCAATTACCCAGATTGGGTGTGGCATCTCCTTCATGCTTGGAACCCGACTGATGCAGAGAGGAAACAGCAAGTGTGTCCAGGAGTAACTAGAGGCAGAGAATCTGCTCCCTGCCTGCCTCCAGCCCCCAGCCCTTGGGCCTCTGGGCTACGGATAAGAGGGGAGGAGAGTGGATCTCTGGGGACGGGGCCCCCTGCACTGCTGCTGCTGTGTGAATGTGGCCAGGACATTGCCTTAGATAGTGGGATCCTCTGGCACCTGCTGTGTGGGCACTGAAGCCTTTACATTCTGTTATAGTGCATTTGGGGGTCAGGGAGAACCCGGGAAAGACAGGAAGAGAATTTTCTTTTTTTTTTCTTTTATTTTAAAAAACTTCAGAATATTGTAGGGGTACACACATTTTGGTTACATAATTTGCCTTTGTACATTTTGAGTAAAAGTTATAAGTGTGCCCTTCACTCAGAATTTGTGCATTGCACCAGTCGGGCGTGAATCTGCCCAGCTCCTCTCCCAGGAAGAGGATTGTCTTCGTGGCTTGTGGAGTCGGGGACCCGAGTCCTCATTAAGTGGTTTTAAGGGAAATAGAGAAATTGATACGTCCTGCATTCTTGTATTTCTAGACTGAGATACACACCTGCTTTAATAACAACAGTATCCACCATTTTTTCCAAGCTCTTCCCACATGTGAGGCACTGCGCCAGGAGGTATGGCTAGCACGTGGGAGGACGGGCCTCCAAACCCATGTCAATTAACCACGAAATCACATTCTTCAATGCCATGCGCTTGTCCCCTTCTCTCAGTGGATATGCAGAGCACTCACGGGTTTTGATGGTAAAACAATCCTCAGGAAGCATTGGTGAATAAACAGCTCTGTGCTTTTACTTTGTAACACCTCTTCCTTTCTTTGCTCATCTCCTGTGGAGGGGACAGTGAGGAGGACAGCCAGGGGAACTTTTGGCAGCATGAGACTGAGCGTCTGAAGGCAAACTCAGTCATTCTTCAAGTGAGAGAAGGTTAGCCAGTGTGCCACCCAAGATTCTGGAAAGCTCTTGTTCCTGTGAGTGCCAGTTGGTGTCCTCAAGGGCACAGTGTCTAAAGCTGGGCTCATGAAAAGGCAGAACAGAGGGATGGGACAGACAGCTGTGCTCCTGCCGGGGTGAACTTCAGCAAGCCTTCTTCACTTCTGCTCACTCTCATATTCATATACAGAAAGCGACGAGCACAAAGAAAGAGAGGAAAGGAGTCTGGGTTGCCCTTTTCCTGCCTTGTCTGATGAGCTGGGATGCTCACTCCCTTCCCAGATGACTGAGGTGCTAATGGATTCTGCTCTGGTGGCAGTGACAGCGAGAGGCAGTTCCTCTTTTCTCAGCTCTGCCAGTGTGGACTAACATAAGCGGGACTTTCCCGGGGCCAGGAGAAGCATCACCTGATTCCCAAAGCTCCAAGCACGCAACTGATCGTAAAGCACGATTGTTTCATGAGTCACTCAGAGCACAGCCCTCCTGACTCAGATTGCACTTACAAAATGTCCTAAATGCTGAAACTTACGGACACAAGTTTAGGGGGAAGCCACAAGGTAAATATGTTTTTTTTTTTTTAATTTGAAAATGTTAAGGAGAGGGGTGCGTGTTGACAAGTGTTTTTGGTTACATGCATTGATTTTGTTATGCTTGACTGAAGGGTGTTAAGTGTGCCCATCAGCAGATAGTCTTCATTGTACCTGTTAGGTAGGTTTTTGTCTATCTTCTCCTCCCTCATCCCCCCTGCTGGATTTCCACTGAGTTGTACTTCCCTCTGTGCACATGTGTGCTCATCAGTTAGTTACGGGATAATAGCAAGTGCATGGGGTATTTTTCCATTTTTTTTAGATACTTCACTTAGGATAATTGTCTCCAGGTGTTGCAAAAAAGACTTATGTCATCCCTTTTCATGGCTGAGTAGTACTCCATGATGTACATATACCACATTTTGTTAATCCACTCATGAATTGATGGGCCCTTGGGTTGATTTCATACCTTTTCAAAGACATACATATTTTTTTTTAATTAAGAGTTTTCATTGTGGTAAAGTATATTTGACAGAAAAGCAACCATCTTAGCTCTTTATTTATTTATTTATTTATTTATTTCTGAGACAGAGTCTTACTTTGTTACCCACAGTAGAGTGCTATAGCATCATAGCTCATGGCAAACTCAAACTCTCTGACTCAAATGATTCTCTTGCCTCAGCCACCTGAATAGCCAGGACAACCGAGGCCAACCACAATGCCCAGCTATTTTCTTTTTTTTTTTAGAGATGGGTTCTTCCTCTAGCTCAGGCTGGTCTCAAACTCTTAAACTCAGGCAATCCACCTTGCCTTGGCCTCCCAGAGTGCTGGGATTACAGGTGTGAGCCACTGCATCTGGCCCATCTTAGCCATTTAAATTGTACAATTCAGTAGCTTTAAGTATATTCACCTTGTTTTGTAGCCATCACCAGTGACCATCTCCAGAGCTTTTTTCATCTCCCCAGACTGAAACTCTGTCCCCATTAAACAGCAGGTCTTTGTTTCTCCCCTTCCCCCACCCCTGGCAACACCCCTTCTACTTTGTCTCTATGAATTTAACTGCTCCAGTTTCCTCTTACAAATGGACTCACACGAATGGACTCACACGGATGGTATTTGTCCTTTACTGACTGGTTTATTTCAGTACTTATATGTGCTAAGGTTCATCCCTGTTGTAGCATGAGTCAGAATTTCCTTCCATTATAAGGCTAATTTCATTCCATTGTATGGATAGACCACATTTTGTTTATTGTTTTACCCATGGATGGACCTTTGCTTTGTACAAAGTAAATATCTGCTTTCTTCATTAAATCACCACCTGCTCTTTAGGATAGGTTATACATAAACATAAGGTAAGAATGAAAAAAAAAACCCAAAAAAAAACAAAAAAGAAAGAAAAAAAGTCAACCTGTGTGGCTAAGTTAGAAGAAATGTCAGCAGAGTGTGTGTTTTCGTGAAGCAGATGTGTACCCCAATCTAGAAATGTGTGCATTTGGGAAATGTCACTGTTTCTTTGTGTCCAACACCATTTAGGGAACATAAACCAGGTACATATTCGAAGGGTCAGGAGAAAACTTTTAAATACGGATCAAAAATGTTTTCATATAGTAAACGAGAAAATATCATGAATGTTATGTCAATCAGGTTGATAAAAATATCTCAGATTGCATGTGAAGCCCCCACACTGTACCCCATGATTGAACTAACGTACACAGTTATGATTCAATAAAAAAAAAGGGAGAGAGAGAGAGAAAAAGAGAGACAAACTAGCCAGGTGTTATGGTGAGCACCTGTAGTCACAGCTCCTTGGGAGACTAAGGCAAGATGATCACTTGAGTTCAAGAGTTTGAGGTTGCTGGGAGCTATGAAGCCACAGCATTCTAACCAGAGAAACAGAGTGAGGCTCTGTCTCAAAAGGAAGAACAACAAAAAAAAAACCTCCAAATATTGATAAGTCACTTTTTTAACCAGCATGCCAGGATCAGTACACTTAAAAAATGAAAAATCCTCATGAAGAACAAATATAATTCACAATTTTGTCTTAAGTAGAATTCTAGCTAATTTGTATACTCCAGTCTCCAGTTTTAATGATGAAGAAATTGAGCCAGAGGCTATTCAGTGGCAGCTGGTACTC
>CAUYON010034559.1:0-13585 GCA_963573935.1 Arctocebus calabarensis
GCTGTGGTGGGCGCCTGTAGTCCCAGCTACTAGGGAGGCTGAGGCAAGAGAATCTCTTAAGCCCAAGAGCTGGAGGTTGCTGTGAGCAGTGTGACGCCACGGCACTCTACCCAGGGCGATAAAGTGAGACTCTGTCTCTACAAAAAAATAAATAAATAAATAAATAACCATTCTAGGAGTCTGTTTAATCCTGTAAAACCATATTAGAAAATGCTACTATCTCATTTCAAAATGAGGAAACTGAGGCACAAGGTAGTTAAGTAACTCGCCCAAGTTTACAAAGCTACTTAGAAGTAAAACCAAGATTTAAACCCTGGCAGCCTATAACTGGAATTAATTATTATCATTATTATTATTATTTTGAGACAGAGTCTCACTATGTTGCCCTCATTAGAGTGCTGTGACATCACAGCTCACAGCAACCTCCAACTCTTGGGCTTAAGCGATTCTCTTGCCTCAGCCTCCCAAGTTGCAGGGACTGCAGACGCCTACCACAACACCCAGCTATTTTTTTTTTTCTGTAATTGTTATTGTTTGGCAGACCCAGGCCAGATTTCAATCTGTCAGCCCTGGTGTATGTGGCCGATGCTCTAGCCCCTGAGCTACAGGCGCTGAGCCTAGAGTTAATTATTATAATGTGTTTTTTATTACAATTATTAATTGTATTAATCATTATCTATTATTCTATAGTAATGTCTTTTAATGGCTAATCTTTTTTTAATGGCTAATTTTCTAAAAGAATATCTATACCATTAAGTTTATTCTTCATACTTTTAAAATATATAAAACATTTCCAGAATTGACTATAGTTTATCTCTTCTACCCAGGAAACAAATATAATTTTAAGAGAATTATATTAAACAAATATAATTTTAATTTAAAAGTAAAATTAGATAAACAACTAAGTTAAAATGTAGTCATATAATTTAGTAAATAAATGTCATAATTAGAATGAAGAGACCTGGCCTTGAGGGAAGGTCACTCAGGAGGTAAGGAGAATAGCATGACAACGTATATGTGCAGGAAGCTATTTAAAAGGTGAAATCAGGCTCAGCACCTGTAGCTCAAGCAGCTGGGGTGCCAGCCACATGCACCAGAGCTGCGGGTTCAAACCTAGCCTGGGCCTGCCACGCAACAGTGATACCTGCAATCAAAAAATAGCCAGGTTGGGCAGTGCCTGTGGCTCAAAGGAGTGGAGCACTAGCCCCATATGCCGGAGGTGGTGGGTTCAGACCCAGCCCCAGCCAAAAACCGCAAAAAAAAAAAAAAAAAAAAAAAAATAGCTGGGTGTTGTGGCAGGCACCTATATTCCTAGCTACTTGGGAGGTTGAGGCAAGAGAATCACTTAAGCCCGAGAGTTTGAGGTTGCTGTGAGCTGTAGCACCACGGCACTCTACCCAGGGTGACAGCTTGAGATTCTGTCTCAAAAAATAAATAAATAAATAAAAATAAAAATCGAAGTCAATAAAGAAGTGCTGAAAGGGGCAGCACCTGTGGCTCAAAGAAGTAGGGCGCTGACCCCATAAGCTGGAGGTGGTAGGTTCAAACCCAGCCCCGACCAAAAACTGCAAAAAACCAAGAAGTGCTGAAAGTTAGCTCCCTTATGTGCACAAAGGAGTAGTGAAAGAAGACCTGGAAGAGGGAGTAGGGGACAGATTATGAGGGTATTTTAGTGCTATACTGAGGCTCTTACCCTGAACACTATGGGAAGGCTATGAATGTTTATAAATTGGAAAGTGATGTACATACTCTTATTTCTTAGAAAGATCATGTGACAGAAACAGAAAGAATGGATTGGAAGGGGGAAGGCTCAAGACAACAGGGCTTATGCAGATAATATCATAGTCTTGACAAGAAATGACAGTGGCCTGAACTAAGGCCGTGACTGGTTAGAAAAGTGAGCAGTAAGGCATGTATTAGTACAAAAGAAAAAAAAATGTATTAGTCAGTGTTCCCTTGAGAAATAGAACCACTAAGATGTGTATACACACACACACATATACATACAGATTTATTTTAAGGAATTGGCTCAAGTGATTATAGAGACTGGCAAGTTTAAAATCTGCAGGGTAGGATGGCAGGCTAGAGACCCAGGGGAAAGCCAGTGTTACAGTTCAAGTCTGAAAACCATCTGCTACAGAATTCCCTGGTGCTTAGAGGAAATCATTCTTTTTGTTGTCTTCAGGCCTTCAACTGATTGGATGAGGCCCACTTACATTATAGAGTGCAAACTATTTTACTCAAAGATCATTGACTCAAATGTTAATCTCATCTAAAAACACTGTTACGGAAACATCCAGAATGATCTTTGACCAAATATCTGGGCCTTGCGCCCCAGCCAGGTTGACGCATAAATTAACTACCACAAGAGGATGTTAAAAGTAAGAACTAACAGACTCTGGTGGTTAATTGAATGTATGAATCAACAGAGAGAGGCATTAAAGAAGGTGGTGCCCTGCATAGAGAAAGAAATTTCAGAAATAGAGCAGATTTGGTCAGGAGGTTTAAAATGGTTGGTATCATTTTGATCATGATCAGTTTTTCTGATGGAAAATGTCTACAGACTTGGGGAGCATTGGTTTTTATCTAAATATTAAAGTTATAGTGTAGTAGTTTGCTAGGGCTACCATAGCAAAATGCCACACGCCGCATGGCTTAGAACAACAGAAACATGGTATATTGTATCACTGTTTTGGAGACTAGAAGTCCAAAATCAAGGTGTCAGCAAGGCTGTGCTCCATTTGAAGACTAAGAGAAGTTTTGTAGCAGTTCCTTGGCTTGTGGCAGCATGTATCTTCAATCGGTAGATGTCTGTTTTTTCATATGGTGTTGTTTGGGTTTTGTTTTTGTTTTTCTATGAGGATACCAGTCACATTGAATTAGGGATCAGCTCTACTCTAGTATCACCTCCTCTTATTAATTTTTTCTAAGATAAATACTGTAGAACAACCTCCTTAATTAATTACATAACTCAACCCGTAGCCTATGGATTTGAATGAGATCACCATGGTAGAGGATAAATCAGAGTTTCTGAAACTATTTCATCTCAGATCTCATTTACACTAAAAACTCCAAATACCTCTTGGTTATGTAGTTTATTTATATTTACATTTACCATATTAGAATTTAACTGAGACAATTTTAAAATTGTTTACTTCAATTAAAATAACAATAATAAAACTATGCATGCTAAGTTTTATTGTTATTTTTAAAATTAGTGTTATGAAACTCTTCAAAGTCTGTCTTAATAAAAGACAGCTTGATTCTCATACCTGCTTTTGCATATAATCTAATACAACATCATTTGACATGTATCTTCTAGAAAACTTCACTATACAAGGATACAAGAATGAGAAAGAAAAAGGAAAAAAAGTGTCAGTATTATTATGAAAATAATTTTGACCTTAGAGATCCCCTAAAATGATCTTGGGGGCCTCTGGGAGACTCCAGCGCACACTTTGAGAATCTCTGGGGTGAATGATGAAAAGAGCAACAGTTAGGGGCACCTGTGGCTCAATGGAGTAGGGCACCGGCCCCATATGCTGGAGGTGGTGGGTTCAAACCCAGCCCTGGCCAGAAACAAAAGAAAGAAAAGAGCAACAGTTAATTTAAATATGGAGCCTATCCAATTTTGTGCCAAGAACATTATCTTTCTTCTGCACCACACCAAATCCCATCTCCTTTAAGAATTTATCAACCTTTCACTATTTTCTTAAAAGTTTACCTGTAACAGAAAAAAAAAGAAAGGTCTATTTTGACTGTGTCTATAATCTGTATTTTCAATTGCCAAGATTTGGTTAATTACCTCTTCAAATGTCATTGAAGCCATAGGATGAATATCCAAACAAGCTTTGTGCATATGCTTGGCTGAGTGATTTCAACATGAAAGACACATTTTAAATAGGATTCGTCTTTTATGTATTATTACCATAGCCCTATTTACAGATCAAATAGAAAAGTGTACTATTAGTTTCTTGATTTGCAGCCTTTATGTTGCAAAGATTTATTATTATTATTATTTATAATATTACTTTATACATGGAATATTTATGTGTTAGCACTTATAAATATGTTTCAAAAGACATCCTTGCATCGGAAGTGTATAGTCTTAATTAAGAAGATGAAAAGATACAGAAAAGACAGGAGAAGAAGAAAAATAGAGTAGGGTGTCAAGATGGAGATCACTTCTGTGAGTTTCACAGTGTCTTATGAAAGATACTGTTGCTGACGAGATAGAAGGCAATTGTGGGCATTCTGAGAGTTGGGAGGAAGCCATGGTGAAGACACATCAAATGTGACCTCAGGGGTGTGAAAGCCTGTAAAGTTGTGAGTATGGCCAAAAGTTGTGAGGTATGGCCAAAAAGTGATTTATAGAACTTTAAAAATGTCTGATTAGAACATTGTAATCTTCCTCTCCACTGGAAGAGAGATGATTCCATTGCCCTTGTGAGGTACATATTATATAGGGTATAGAGGTATTTCATGCATGTGTGACTAGAGAACATACATTGGAACCAGAGATCTTACCTCTAACAAAAGTATTTAAAAGACCTATGGGTAAAGTAAGTCACACTGGAAATTACAAACAATTTTAAAATGATGCGGAGTCTTTTTTGTTGCTGTTGTTGTTGAGACAGAATCTTACTGTGTCGTCCTTGGTACAATGCCATGGCATATAACTCACAGCAACCTCAAACACTTAGGCTTAAGCAGTTCTCTTGTCTCAGCCTCCCAAGTAGCTGGGACTACAGGTGCCCACCACAGTGCCCGGCTATTTTTTGTTGCAGTTGTCGTTGTTTAACTAGCCCGGTTCGGGTTTGAACCTGCCACCTCGGTGTGGAATCTTTCAGCTAAGTTTTTATTTCATATCAACTTAGCAAAATGGCAAACAGTCCCCCTCCTTTCTTAAAAATCTAGTAAGTAACGGCTCGGCACCTGTGGCTCAACGGGCTAAGGCGCTAGCCACGTACACCTGAGCTGGCGGGTTCGAATCCAGCCCGGCCCGCCAAACAACAATGACGGCTGCAACCAAAAAATGGCCGGGTGTTGTGGCGGGTGCCTGTAGTCCCAGCTACTCGGGAGGCTGAGGCAAGAAACTCGCTTGAGCCCAGGAATTGGAGGTTGCTGTGAGCTGTGATGCCACGGCACTCTATCCAGGGTGACAGCTTGAGGCTCTGTCTCAAAAAAAAAAAAAAATCTAGAAAGTAACAACAGTGCAGTGTATATATCTGGCATGCAAAATTATATACATTCATCAAGGAGAAATATTTTAGAATGCAATTATTCCGAAGAATAATAGGATAAAGCAAACACAAAAGATTATTTCTATAATCTAGATGTGATCAACTGAGCTCAGAATAAAGTAAAGATACGAAAACCAAGAAGCCAGAGAATTATATCTTTCAAATTAAATCCATAAAAAAATACCATGTACCAAGGCTTCATGTGGAGAGCATTGGAGATCAGAAGGCAGAGGCTGTGATAAGAAACAGTGGGTTTTGTTAATTGTAAAGGAGAAAATAGACATGATTATATGTTAAAGAGACAGTCGTTTTGTAAACATCAACTGGCATCATAAAAAAAAATTACTAAAACCTATGTGTTTAAAAAGTGGAGATGAGTCTTAGCTCTACTATCTAGCTTTATGACCTAGTTCTATTCCTTTATCTCTACATGCCTCAGTTAACTCATCTGTAATATAGGATAATGACATTTATCTCCTACAGTTTCAAAGAAGATTGAATGAGGTAACTTAGTACAGTACATAACACCAGGGGCTAGAACATAATTACCATTGCTCATTGAAAAATCTGGAAAAAGATTAAAAGAAATAGTCTCCACCCTTAACAAGTTTTCATTTTTGTCAGATAAAATAAAGCTGAACCAGCAACAGTGAAGTGTGTAGTGATATATAACAGAGACCATTTGCTCTGTAAAACTATCTAAAAGGGGAAGTTGGCGAGGTCTGGTAAAATGACACCAGGTTTCATAGAAAAGGCTAAATACGGTTGCAGGACTTATCAGTAGAGCTACATCCTGAAGGCGCCACAATTTATTAGCCATATAATAAACTTTCTGTGCTTCAATTTCCCCATCTATAAAAGGGAATAATGTCTATACCTGCCTTGTTGTTGTAAGGGCTAAAGGAAGAAACCCAGAGACTGTTGTTATTTATACTCTTTTTATCAATTATATATTGATGTCTTTTGGCCTTTACCAGTCTTTAATAAATAGTTAAATATTTAGTTAGTATTTTCTATTGTTACTTTAGAGGAGGATTTGATTTAGAAAATAGATGAAAAAGTAGGATGGAGCCAGATTGTGAAGAGCCTTCAAACAGTCAGACAGGGAGTTGTGGCGTGATGAGGTAGGAGAGCTAAGGTTATTATGGGAATTCTTTCAGGGATTACCAAGGAGTGAGCCAGAAGCTCAAAAAAGGAGAGGTGACTACAAGGAAGATGTAGCCAGAAAAGAACAGTGAAAAGTGCTGAAAAAAGAGTTAGCTCATACCCGATTCTCTCTTCAAAGAAGGGGCTTAAACCTGTGGCAGTTAAGAAGGTAGTAACAGGAAGGAAAAATGTCATAAAAAGAGATTTTTTTTTAAAAAGGCAGTGGAAGTTGCAAGCAACAGATTCACTGATGGGCAAGAGACTTCTTTTTCAAAGAACAGGCACAGTTTTACCAATAGATAATTATACATTGATGTTTTTTGGCATATTAGGTTATTTCATTCATCCAACCAACATTTATTGCACCATTTCCCAAATAATTATAATTAGAGCATGCACAGTAATACGCCATTTATTTAAATGTACAACTGAGAAAACTAATTTAAATGCTGCAAAAATAGGCTAAATCAATAAATGTACTCTAAAATGTGTAGAACAGTATGCAAAGTATACCTAGTACTTGGTATAATCTATTTTCTCCAACCTTTGATTTTTACTGGTAGAGAGATAATCATTAACTTCAGGACCACTAAAAAAGGATGAATTACTTCTGTAGATAGAGAATGAAAACTTACCCAATATTTGTAAATAAATCTCTTTTCATGTTTATGGGAGTCAGCAAATTAACTGCAAGGAATTGGAAGAAGCAATAGGAAAAGAATACATATTTTTAAAAATGAGTGTTTTGAAATTGCAAACTACAAGTGTGATTCTAATGCAGATATTATAATATTAACCAGGAATAGTTTTGCTCCTCCTCATGTAAGATTACATGGAAATTAGAATTGCCTTCTAGTATGATGTTAAGGAATGAGTTACCTTTGATTTGATGATAAATCAGTCTTTAGAGAGTGGATTAGCAAATTTTGCCAAATAAACCTTAACATTTAAACTCTATCAATAGTGGTGATAGCAATTTTGTTGCTCTCTATTTTCCAAGTTTTAAAATAATTACATCTTATAAGTGAATATATTTATTTCACATTATATAATTTTGGTGTGAATAAGTCAAAACTATGTTTTCTAATGCCATACCCCAGACATTAAATTATAGTAACCAAAATTATAGATTAGAAAACCCACAAATAGTGGAATTGATCCAAGTAGTATTAAGCACCCCAGCAATATAAATTACTGAGATAGTTTCTCTACCATTATTCAGGTGTAATTTACAAATGCTAATGATCTGTTCATGGGTGCTAGTGCAAAGTTAAACAAGTTTATATTACTCTTGTTACAATGATTCTGTTCTATGAGAGAATCATTGTCCCAGTAAAGACTTATCGATGAAGAGAAAAAGACTATCTGGTTGATATTCTGTTTATGTAAATTACGACATTAGGAAATATTTTAAGAAATCTATGTTTATTCAAAATCGGAACTTTTTCTCTTTGTCCTCTAGGTTTGTTTTTTCAATGGAGATTTGGGATTTGTTTTCACAAATAAAATTATTCAGTACAACAAAGATTTACCCAGGTCTTTGGAGCTTTGAGCACATTCAGGTGTTTGGTATAAATTTAGGACTTTGTTATTTTAATGAAACATCTTTAGGTCCTTGTTAGGGCAACTTCATACCATACTGCTGTCATTCATTCAATAAACATTTGTTGAATTTTTAAGTTCAAACACTGGGTTAAAGCATTGAGGTTCAAAGAAGAGGCGTTCCCATTGTGGGTGTCATCTACTGATAAATTACACCCTGTTTGTTGAACCTGTTGACCTCCGGGAACAGACCTCTCCATTAACCGGTTTAGTTTGCAGTTGAAATGAGTTCAACCCCTTTCCCTTTCGAACCAGGCAAATATGAGTTCAATCATAGTTCAGTCCCTTATATAGTGTGTCCTAACGCAATGCATCTAACCTCTCTGATTCTCAGTCTCCTCCCTTATAAGACAGAGGAAAGAATGCCTTCGACCTCATAGGATTTTCATGAACTAAATGAGCGGATTCATGCCATCTCTTAACACTTGTCTGGCACATGGTTAACACTTTCTAAGTGTTAAATGTTGTTACCTTTTAATAATAGTAGTTATTTCAGTGACTATATCAAGGAAAACTATTGACGGCAATAATCATTACAATAAAATATTGGTTGAGGAGCCTAGAGAAGGTGTTTTGATTAATATGATTTTATAATTATATAGAAAGCCATTTATGCATCAGTGTTTTTCATCTGTAATCTTTTCTTTTTTTTTGAGACAGAGTCTCACTTTGTCGCCATTGGTAGAGTGCCGTGGCATCCCCAGCAACCTCAAACTCTTGGGTTCAAGTGGTTCTCTAGCCTCAGCCTCCCAAGTAGCTGGGACTACAGGCCCCTTCCACAACGCCTGGCTGTTTTTTGTTGTAGTTGTCATTGTTGTTTAGCTGACCCAGGCGGGATCGAATCCACCTCCCTCAGTGTATGTGGCCGTCGCGGTAACCACTGTGCTATGGGCACTGAGCCATGTGTAATCTTTTTGAACTCTGTAAGTCTACTACCCTCCTCTCACCTTGCCAACCGTTTTCCCCTAACCCTCCTCTGTATTTTCAGTCTTACATTTTATGCAAATGAAAGTGTGCACCTTATGGGGCTTAAATATAATTTTGAACATATAGCCAGAACACAGTGTATATTTACGGGGGGATCATTAAGATTTCGTTATTGTCTCTGGGCTACAATTCAGAGGATCAGTGATCAGTGTCCACTACTATAGAGCATGGGCTTAATCTGTACTATCTCTAGAATATACTCCAGAGTAATCGAAGTTTCTAGTTATTTTTTCCTGTAGCCTATTTGAGCCACTTATCACGAGTACTTTTTTTCTGACCTCATAGGAAAATAATTACATTTCTGGCATCAGTTCATTGGAAATAAGTGCTAAACTCTCATTCTATCTGCCTTAGCAGTAAAACAAATTTATACATCTACTAAAAATATTCTTTTTAATGAGAGACAAAAATAAGTATGTGAAACAAGCTAGGTAATATACTTTAGATCTCATTAAGAGTTCTTACATTCTAAATGCAGACACTCAGATTTGCAAAAACTGTAAGAGCTGTCTTCAGTGTGCTGAGCATTTAACAAGATTTCATCAATCCCTGTGTAGGAGATGAGTAATGCTGGCAGTTACAAATTTGGCTTTTCTCTACAATATGTGCTTGTTGCCATGTATGCCTTATGCAACTTTACTAGGCAGAAATCCGTGAAAATATTGAAGCAGGTGGGTGAAAACAAGAAAATTGACTATATAAGAAATGACCAAAATACATTGTAGGTGGTCTAATCACTCATTAGAAACATGCTTTGGTTCCATATTTTAATATTCTAATACTTATTATAGAATGGTGTCAAATGAATAACATCTGTTATATACCAACAATGCAATTAATTTGGTTCTGTTCTCAATCACAGGCCCTTAGAGTCATGTCAGTAATTACACCTAACAGAGTCACAGAACCAACAAACTGCACTGAAGCCAAATGAGTCTCTAATGACTTTTTTTTTTAAATTATTTTTGTTCCACCCACATTGAATCCCTGGAGCCCCTGGGCTGCTGCAGAATCAGGACAAAATCTATTGTCACACTAACTGTGCAAAAGGATTATTGTGGATGAAAACCTTTCAGTGATTTTTAATTTAATTCTACAAGTATTTATTGAGTGCCCACAGTGTGATGAGCAGGGGTGACACACCCTAATGACAGTATTGTCGTCTGATAACTCAACACCATTAACCTACTTATAGGGTTATTAACTATCAGCCTTTCTCCTCTCTCATCTGTGTCTCTTCTGTAAGAAATAATGGTTCAAGCTGCATGTGTTTCTGCATGTGTACATGTGTGTATATATACTCACACAGATATATGCAGCATATAACATATAGATTTCGTATTTTTACATCATATACATATGTGTTCTTCTTTATGATAAGTCAATCCTTAATCCTCATTATACTCTTCATACATGAACAGTCTATAAAGCATGTGATATCCTGACTAGTTAGTGAAAATAAAAGGAAAACAAAATATATCGTAGTTTAAAAAAAAAGCAGTTATGCCTTTGTTATGATGGCATTAGAGAAACATTAAAATTTAAATTTGGAATACTTGATTGTCATCTAAATCAACAATGGTTTTCATATACTATTTCATAATAGCTCAGAAAATGATTGTATGATTCATTTTGGAATCAAAATAATTATCCTTTTAAATGCACAATTAACTGTGGGTAGCATAATACTGTTATTTGTTTGAAGCAGTACTAGAATCTGCTTTAAATGTACATTGTTTAACAAAAAAATTCTCTCTTTGTCAGAGTAGGTATCTCAGAGCACCTGAATATGATTTAGCCATTTCTATTTCCTAAGCCCAGGACAAGGTTGCCTAGGAATTATTTGGAACGTCATTAAACAAGATGGATGCTCATAGGTCTAGGAAGATTCAGGTATAACCCTGCTGAGGACTGGACAGGATCCAGGAGGTTCTTTTCAGAGCTGTGTGGTTCTGTGGTATGAAACAAACCACATTCTCGGAACGTACTGGATTACGCTGTTGTGATCCGAAAATCATAATCTTGTTTTGTTGGACTACTTAGTCCCTATTTTTATAATGTAATTGCTACCCCAATTTTTAAACTAATAATTTTATGCAACTGAACATTTGAAGGTGAAGTTTTCCAAATTTCCTGTTGATGTCACCAATACCTATACATTCTTGTTTGAGTTGCTACCTTGTCTGATTTTCTAGAACAGTATTTCTGTGAAAGGAAAATATGTTCCCTCTAGTCCTCTTTTGTCAAAAACCCTTTGCACTTGCTTTCTTTTGCCAATTGAACCTTTTTTGAAATGCATCAGTAGGGAGAGCTTGCCTAGCCTTTGCTAGACAGGAGTAGCTGTAGGTGCATTTAAACAATCCAACTTGAAAAGGGGATTTCTCTCTTTTTATTTGAAAACAATTGAAAATGAAAAGTGTATGTCTCAGGACAGAGTGCTTAACCGACCTTGTTCTACTGAACTTCAGTATGGTATATGAAACTGCCTCCCCTGTGTCTTTCCCAGTGTTTTAAAAAGATGCTTTACTTGTTCAAGGCAAAACTGGTTCTGAGTCAGAGCTCTATCCCGCATAACCAGAATCCATTATGTTGCTAAGTCTTGTTATATCGTTCTTTGCATCTCTTTTTCTTCTCATAGAGAGTCAATGCAGCTTTGTTCTAATGGCCATCTGATCATTTTTCAAGGGAAAATCAAGATTGAGCTATAGAGATGGACTATGGTTACATTAAGGTTTAAATGTAACCACATTCCTTCCCTGACAGAACATTCTTGTGCAGCCAGTATTTTTAAGTAATCCTGTTAGCCCCTGTGGCTAAAGCTTGTTAAAAGTAGTCATTTGCACTTGAGTAACCAGGACAGTAGATGAAACCTCCCCCCTTCCCAGATACCTTGCTCACCACAGGTGGAAATAGGGGTGGGGGTGAGGGGTTGGCGGCAGTTTTCGGTCTAAACCCCCTCTCCTCCCTCTCATTTTTAGACCAAGCCTAGAAGAACAAAGTAAACATCTGTATAAGAAAAGGAAAGGGTTTTCCTTTTAAAATCACAGATAACTATAACCTTATGAAAAGATATCATGTACCCTGGACTTCACCTAGTTAACACTTTTTCTGAAGGATGAAATTCTTTAACTAAGGATTAAATTGATACTAACATGCCCAAGTAAAACCGGAAGTCTGTATTATGAAAAAGCCAAGTCAAAAATTTACTCAGACAGCAGTATGTCTTAGAAAAAAAGAAAAGGGGCTCGGTGCCTGTCGCTCAGTAGCTAGGGCACTGGCCACATACACCAGGTCTGGTGGGTTTGAACCCAGCCTGGGCCTGCCAAACAATGACAACTACAACAATTAAAAAAAAAAAAAAATAGCTGAGCATTGTGGCCAGAGCCTGTAGTCCCAGCCACTTGGGAGGCTGAGGCAGGAGAATCGCTTAAGCCCAAGAGTTTGACGTTGTGGTGAGCTGTGACCCCATAGCACTCTACCGAGGGCAACATAATGAGACTCTGTCTCCAAATAAAACAAAGTAAAAAAAAAAAAATCTATTATTTAAATGGAAAATAGGACCACACGCCAGGATTTGTTTATTTATTTGTTGTTGTATTTGTTGTCATGTGTTTGTATTGTTTTTCATTTTCGAGAGGGGGGAAGTAAGAAGCTAGATGGTAGGAAAAGGAAACCTTTCTGTGGAAGTTGGCCATCTCTAAATCTCTGATAGTCAAGGAATACCAGGTTCAGTTCACTAAGTGTAAGTCCTTTGTTATGAACATTGTTTTTTCTTTTGCCTATAGACCGTTTCAGAAACTAGTTTCTGATTTCTAGGTGATGCTTTTATATGATATTCATCCATAAAACCATTTGGATTTTATGAGCTGAAGATGCCTTTTTATCATTCTGCTGCACCTCTCTCCCCTCCTTCATCGGGATTGTTTCACTCCCCCTGACACATCGCTTCCTGGTGGGTGACATCATGATTTGCGAGCAATCTGATATATAAATAAGGTGGTGAGAACTGCCTCAGCAATTCACTTTCTTTTTGAAAGGAATTAAACAGCCTCTTTCTGTTTTCTTACATTTTCCTCTACTTTGTGTTTTCACAATTATGTTAGGCAATAAAGAAAGGCCTTTTTTCTCTTTCACTCCGTTTCTAAAAACATTTGTTATTTTTCAAATCTTGGAAATGTTATGCCCCCATATGTTATGCTATACCTCTCATACTGTATATATTTTGGTCATCCCAAGATGTGCAGTTCAACATTAGCTAATAACTACTAATTTTCTAGGAGCATCCTAGAAATACAGATGCTTCGGGCACTGTCTTTTTGTTTTCACTGATATTAAAGATGATGTTTATCTTAGAAGAGTGATAAGAAAGAATGCATTGAACTTGGACCTTAATTCTTTTTTTTTTTTTTGTAGAGACAGAGTCTCACTTTATCGCCCTGGGTAGAGTGCCGTGGCGTCACACTGCACACAGCAACCTCCAGCTCCTGGGCTTAAGCGATTCTCTTGCCTCAGCATACCGAGTAGCTGGGACTACAGGCGCCCGCCACAGTGCCCGGCTATTTTTTTGTTTTTTGCAGTTCGGCGAGGCCGGGCTTGAACCCGCCACC
>CAUYON010034560.1:0-22169 GCA_963573935.1 Arctocebus calabarensis
AAGAGGTACCCAATCAATTGTCCCAGCCAGTATCAACCTCAAATCAAAGTGTTGAAAGTCTCTGGCGACTAGACAGCTGAAGTCTGCTGGCAGCTTTAGTATAACTCACTCCAGTGTTTTGTGGGCTCAGGAGGCCCCCCCCCCAAGCCAGTAAATTAGCCTGGGAAGGTTGATGCCTCTTTCCCCGTCTTGCCCCTCTGTCGCACCCAGTGTCTGGTAACCCTGCAGGGTTGTGGTCCAGTTCCCTCCAATGAGCAGAGGCTCTAGAGGTTTGTACCTGCCTAGGTCACACGGGCTCTGTGGCTCCTCAGCCAGTCCACCGGTTGTGTCAGTGTTGGAGGTGAGGCCTAACAACGTGGGTACTTGATGGGGGCTGGGGCGATTCACTCAATTCCAGTCCTGTCCCTGATTGATGTAAAGTAGATGAAAAAGCTGATAGAACAGAACAAGTTCGCAGAATTTCTGTCCTGTGGGGGAGACACTGGGCTGCTAATAGTCCTGACTTATTCTGCGAGCTTCAGTCCTTTGTCTCTGCTGTCATCCCCTGAGGGCCAGGTGTGACCGAAATTCAGCAAAGCCAGCCGGCCAGCCACTTTTCGGCTTATTCTCACGGCTCCCAAGCCGGGAGAATGGCATAGACCAGCAGCAACCCACACCCTGTCCATACCCCTTGAGAAAGTGTTCAAGAATCTGGACTCCGTGGGGGAGAGACCTCCAAACCTCAGGGTGAAAGTGGAGGGGAGTGCGGGGAGTTCCAACTTGCAGGTAGAGAATATATACAGTTTTATACAGCTTTATGCCGCTTTATGACTGGCAGGAGAGTGCCGCGGCACAGGGGAACAAGGTCTGGTTTTTAGAGGGTCTCTCCCGTGGGATAGAGTGGGAGGACCTCTGAACTCTGCTCGCTTGTTTGTTTGTATGGAGGTATGGCATATACTGTGAGCTGTTCTCTTGAGGGAGGGGACTCCCGTCCGCTTGGCGATGTGCTCTGTACCTTTTATTTGTATCCTTGGGGTCGCAGGTCGCTCAAGCAGTGTTGATGTGCATTCCTCGACCTTGTCTCTTGGCTCAGCTCCAAACTGTTGGCTTTCTCGCTAAATTTGTCCTTTAACTCTCCTTCTGGACAGGAGAGTCTGCAGAAAGCTGGCTACAGACTGCCATCTTGGCTCCTCCCCCACATCATTTATTCTTGAGCGATTTGTTCAAGTCGTTCCAGCATTGGCGATTAGGGAATCTGAAATGCTTAAAACTGAAAGTTGGCTTACGATACATTAGGCTGTCTGGAACGTGTTCAGCCACGTACATCTCCATTTTTCATATTGTGTGCCTGGATACTTTCTGGACAACCTTCATATTCCCTAGGTGTGTTTTGTTTGTTTTTATTTTAGTACTTTGTTACTTTCTGAAAATATAAGATACCCTATGCTTCTATATTTTCTGCCACAATCTTAGAATCTAGACTTTCTCCAAGGAACAGCTGCAGTTATTTTTAGTAGAAACTGTGATCTGGGTTAAATATGTTCATTCCTAATGGGGCATTGGTTTTTAGGCCTTTTCATCTATTAGAGCAAGAAAACACATGTCGGAATACTGAGCTAGGCATATGAACATATCTCTAAATAGTACTATGTCAAGCTATCTATTTCTAGCTAAAATCATGAATTCATATGATGTTCTCAGCTCTGCTTCAGAACCACATGGCTCAGGCTGGCCTCCTCCATTTGCTTCCTCTAACTTCACTGTTCAGTAGGGAGAAAGTTGGCTTCCACTTTCCTTCACCTATTTGCTCATCTGTTCAATTCCAGAATACCTCAGAGTTGTTAATCCATACTCCTCTTGCAAACAACTATGTCATGAGAGTTCAATGCTTATGTTCACTCTCATCCCTGTTTTGGTAATTAGTCTTACAGACGTCACTCATATCTGAAGTCACTTAGGTCAGCATCATTTACTCTGCACCCTTCAGTGAGTTTGTTTAATACATGTATAATAGAGTGAGACTTTTTTGCCACAGTTTTCATTTTTTTTCCTGGATTTCTTGGATTCTTAAATAATTTTTTTAAAAATCGCATATGTAAGGGGGTGTCTGTGGCTCAACGAGTAGGGCACCGGCCCCATATACCGAAGGTGGTGGGTTCAAACCTAGCCTCAGCCAAACTGCAAAACAAAACAAAAAAAATAGCCGGGCGTTGTGGCAGGTGCCTATAGTCCTAGCTACTTGGGAGGCTGAGGCAAGAGAATCACCTAAGCCCAGGAGATAGAGGTTGCTGTGAGCAGTGTGACCCCACGGCACTCTACTGAGGGTAATAAAGTGAGACTCTGTCTTTACCAAAAATAAATAAATAAATAAACAAATAAATAAAAATAAATAAATAAAAATTGCATATGTGAAAGTGTTTTTTTGTAGACTATAAAGCTCTATGAGTTTTCACAATTGCATAATTTCATACAGCTGCCATTACTGTACCATACAGGATAGTTTCAGTGCCACAGAAATTCCCTGCTATTCCCTTTCAACCCTTTACCTTTCTTCCCTTTTGCTGGGAACCACCACACTTTCATGCATTTCATGTAAATTTTAGAATAAATTTGTTTATGTGCTGAATTTACGGATCAATTTGGAAAGAATTGGCATCTTAAAGATATTAATCCTTCCAATCATGAACACAGAAACAGAACATCTCTCTATTTATTTAGGTATTTTGGGGTTTCTTTCATCAAAGATTTGCATTTTCTGCAGGATGCTTTGGTACATATTTGTTAGGTTTATACCTGTTTTATTTTTTAATACTATCATAAGTGGTACTGTTTCTAATTTCAAATTATGATTGTTTACAGTGGTATATAAGAAAACAATAGACTTTTATGCAGTAATATTTTATATTGAAACCTGCTATAATTACTTCTGAGTTATAGGAAAATGGATTTTGATTCTTCGGTTTTTTTTTTTTGAGACAGAATCTCACTATGTTGCCTTCGGTAGAGTGCCATGGTGTCACAGCTGACAGCAACCTCAAACTCCTGGGCTTAAACAATTCTCTTGCCTCAGCTTCCCAAGTAGCAGGGAATTTAGGTGCCTGCCATGACCCCCAGCTATTGTTTGTTGTTGTTGCAATTGTTATTTTTGCTTTAGCTGGCCTGAGCTGGGTTTGAACCTGCCATCCTCTGTGTATGTGACTGGCGCCCTACCCACTGAGCCATGGGCACAACCTGATTCTTCCTTGTTTCTTTTTTACTTTTCTGCATAAACACTCATGAACAAAGTCATCTTTGAACAAAGATAGTTTTAATTCTTCCTTCCCAATCTATTACTATTGTATTCTTTTATTATCTTATTGTACTAGCTACAACTTCTAGTGCAATACTGAATAGTAGTGGTAGGGGTATGTGCTTGCCTTGTTCCTAATCTTAAGGAGAAAGAATCAGGTATTCATCCTTAAATATGGCAGCTCTAGGTTTTTGTAGATGCTTTTTATCATTATGTTGCCATTTAGATGCATTTTTATAAATTAAGGGTTAATTATCATCCCCAAAAGTAAGCAAAGAAAGTTTTTATAAAAATTAGAAGAAATTTTCTCCATTCTTATTAAGAAAAATTATTCCTAAAAATATGTGTCTGAAATCTTAGCTTACTTGTCTCTTTTCTTTTTTTAAATTGTTTTTATTATTTAATCATAGCTGTCTACATTAGTGCAATCAAAGGGTACAAAGTGCTGGATTCATATACAATCTGAACTATTTTCATCAAACTGATTAACATAGCCTTCATGGTATTTTCTTAGTTATTGTATGAAGACATGTGAGCTGACTGGTCAATAGCTCCTTTAATTCTCACAGATCATATCTCAATCACTTCTACTGTAGCTAGTTGGGTCTTCATTGTTCGCATAGGTTCATGAAAGAGGCTTTCTTTGAGGTCTTTTATTTTCCCCTATAGATTCTAAAACTTTTACATAGTGTCTTATAAGCTAGGTCATTTTTCAGCACCATGTTTCTGAAATACACCTTCCCTCCATCTTTTTCTCCTGAAAATGTGGTATACTGAAGCTTTGTATAAAAAAGAAAAGTTTAAAAATTTCTTATCCATTTAATACTACCAGCTAAGCAACTGGGCTATTTATTCTTCCTGGTCTTCAATTTCCTAGGACATGATAATTCTCTTTTTACTTTATTGATAGTTTTGAATACTACAGACAAAACTGATATAAAAGGTCTGATACATAGGAGATTTTCAATAAATGTTAGTTTTTCCTTCTCTATTTTTAAGCACTTTAATATGCCTACATTTAATCAACAAAAAATGTAATTATGGTATAATGTCAGATCCTGTGGCAATTTGCTCTCATAGTTATTTTTAAGATCTCTAATACAAAACTGTTCTGAAGAAATAGAGATGGTTCTGCACTATCAAGAAATGAGATTTCAGTGCTCTTGAAGACTACATCATTTTTGCAAAATTTATTAAAGTCATTTTTTGTATTCTTTTGGATGATTGTTTTGAAAAGCCAGGCCAGGAGGCAGTGGTTTTCAAACAAAAGGGGTTGATGAACAGTGTGACATAGGAGTTCAGGGGATGTTTATGTGACTGGGAAAAAAGTATGAGAATTTAAGGTCCAGTAAGAAAGAAAAAGAGAGGGAATGTTTCAGTTATCTATTGCCTGATGACAAACAACATTCAAATATGTTGGCTTTAAACAACCATACATACTGGGAGATATGGTTCACTGGAACCATCATTATCTACCATCGTCACCCATCCTCTGGTTTGGAAAGAAAGCTGATAGCAGGATAGAGAATGGACTGGATCAGAGAAAGATTTGAAAATAGAGTACTAGTTCTTTAGAGACCAAGACACACATACATAGGCAGGAATCTGCATAAAACTTCTAAATCTGGATTGACAACTACAGGCAGTCCTCGGGTTAAGAAAAAGATAGGTTGTGTAGTTTGGTTCTGAAGTTGAATTTGCATATAACTTGAAGGAGGTACATTGCCTAAAATTGCCTCTGTTCATAAGCTTGAATTGTACATAAGTAAGATGTTTATAACTCCGGGTCTATCTGTATTCCTAAAAAATCTCAAAAGAGGTGGAAAGTAGTAATAGGAATATATTTCTTTTGACCCATATATAACCAAGCCATCCCTTCTTTTCTATCCCTTCAAAATAAAGGGCATCAGAATTGCAAAGAGAATAAATAAAACTAAATAATATATCTTACATATTTCATCTTCAAATTTCTCTGAAATATTGGCTTTGTTTATTGTTTGATAGTGTGTTAGTTTGATTTACTCTTGCTGTATTTTTGTACCTCTCCATTTTCTAACCTACTAGGATGTCACTTCTCACCCTTCACTGAGCCAACAGAGTACATATTGACATCATGTCTGAGAGTTTTTTATAAGTAGCTGGGACATACCAAGAATAATCACTATGGTATTTTATTCAATACTTTCATAGTCAGTGTGATCTGTGAATATTTCTTAGTAATCAATCACTAACTTAGGTTAAAAAAATCATATTCCTTTAAAACTTTTATAGAAGTTCTCCTAAGATATTTGAGTGAGCAGAAAGTCCCCGGGATTGAACAGATTCAAAGCCAGCTCTGCTAAAAAGGACAGTGGTGATTTGTGGCCAGTTACCAAACCTAAATAGTAATTCTCTTAATTTACAGAATGAATGGGTTGGATTTAATATATAAAATATCTTCCACTCTTCATATCTTTTATAAGCATTGACTCTCATTAGAAATGTAAGTAATGTGTGACCCAAATGGTCATTTCATGTATTTTGATTTATTTTCCTTCAAAAATTGGGTACTTGTCTTGTTAGTATTAAAATCAATCCAGATTTCTTATGCCAGAAACCAAAAATCAGGAAGAACTGAAAATCTCATAAAATATTCAGATTAATGTCAAAGATGCTGTGGTTACCCACAATCAGCAAAAATTTTGGATGAACACACAAGGGGTCGATGCTTATAGGATTTGAAATTTTAAAATTATTGTAAAGACATTTTCCACAATAAATCCATTATATGAAAGAATGGTAATACTTTGCATTAGTATTACATGTAGTACTTCAGAGATGTTACTTCTTTTAGAAATTTAAAACTAACATATATACGTATTTACTAGGATTAGCAATTATGAGTCTTAATATAAGTGTGGATAGAACAAAAATTTATTCTGTGTGAAATATAATGTCTGTGATAAAGAAGTTTATGTATCCATACATTCATTCATTCCTTTATATATCAACCATTTTTTAGATGTTCACTACGTGTCAAGAAGCATGCTAATTGCTATACAGTGAAAAGTAATTAAGATCTTTTCTTAGAAGTAGTATTCTAGGAGCAGATATAACAATTACAAAATAAAGTGATAAGTATGATAGATATTAAGGGTCACCTAGAGAGAGCACCTAATTTGGATTAAAAATGTTAGGTTAGGTATCAGAAGAAGCTACATCTTGACTCAGGCAAATTGGTGGGTAATAAAGTATTTCAGGCAGAGGGAGAAATCATACCCAAGTTCAGAGACTAGAGAGATGATTTAGGGAATGATAGGGTAAATATTAGCCTAAGTTTAATATAGATTGAATACAACATGGGTAGTGATATAGGATAGGCTGTAGATGTCAACAAGGAAAACACTGAAGGATACGGTTAACCACAGAAGAACATTGAATTCCATGCTAAAGGCACTGAATGGTAGGAAGGTAGGATATGGGAGAAAGTTATCAGGTTTGATGCCCAGTTTTTCATCACTAGCACTGGGGTTGTTGTTGGTGTCTCTCATTGATCTATGGATCCCATAACAAGGGAGCAAACTGGGACAGATAGACAGAAATAAGAGTTAAAGTTTTAGAAATGTTAAGTCTTTGGAGTTTGTGTGACCCCTAAGTGGAAATGCCAAGTATTGAGTTGGGTGTGGTAGTTATAGGACTCACAAGAGAAGGGTGAGCTGAAGGAATAAACTGGTGTGTTATCAAATAAAGGCAATAATGATAATGATACTAAATTCTTATTTGGAGCTTACTATGCTCTAGTTATTATTATAAGTTCTTTACACATACTAATTAATTAAATCACAATAAATATTTGATGTAGATAATAATATTTCCATTGTTTAGATGAGAAAACAAAGACACAAAGTGGCAGAGACAGGATTGAACCCAAGCACCCTGGCCTGAGAGTCCATACACTTACACTAAGGTAATTTAATGTATAGAAAGTCTGATGTCTGGCCTAAGGAAAATATATGCAATGATGATAGATATAGCTGCAGAGGGGAGTGAAAAGAACATCAATATTTTAGATATTGAAATAAAAAGAAAAACATACAAAAGGAGATAGAAAAAATAACAGGATAATAGAAGGGAGAAATGTCTGTGTTATAACAATTCAAAGGAAAAGCAATTTCTAAGTCAAAAGGAGTAGTCAATGCTATTATATTCTGCACAAAAGTCAATGAAGATCAGTCCTAAAATGTGCTGACTGGGCTTGACTCATATGATGAACCCACTGTGAAAAGTCTTGTATGCCATGCTGAAGGATTTGACTTGTGTCCTGTGGTCCAGTGACTGTCTGTCTGGGTTTTAGGCATCAGAATCCTCTGGTTGTGTGTTAGATATGCAGATGCCTATATCCTCATCCCAGACCCACTGACTTAAAAACTCTTGGGACAGAGGGGAGCACATAAACACTTTAAATCCTTTGCAGAAGAGGAGTGAAGAGTAAGATGGCAGACCGAAGACACTGCTTTCCAGACTGTCCCAGAAAGAGTGACTGCAGATAAAGGAGAGGGGCATGTCCTCCAGTCTGAGAGTTTCACAGAGGAGAGTGGGGCCCATGCCTTCCCTCATGAAAACCTGGAGTGGGCCCAGGGAACTTGATCTGGGAGCTCCTTCCTCACTGCCATTTTTGTAGGGATGTATTCCAGCAACTCAGACATGCAGGCTGGATTCTGTGCCCCTAGGACTCCAACGAGTTGCCAGTGGACATAAGGTGGAGGTTTGGGAATTGAACTCAGAAGGCAAAAGAGCTCATGCAGACAGAACTGATGGGAGAAAACTGTGAAGGTCTGAGATGCTCCTATAAGGGAGAGTGCCCCCTGCCTCCACAGGAAACCCTAGCTATTGAATTGGGGCAGGTCTGCAGGTGGGGAAGATCCCAGCATGAGGCACCAGCAGGTACTCTAAGCTGTGGGGATTTCCAGCCCCTCCCCATGCCCACTGCTCCTGGTCTGCTCAGGGGCTAAACTTGACTCCCTTACTCACTTTCTCTAGAGATTGGGGAGGTAAACTTAGAGCCCTACTGAGCTTAAAGTGGCACTGACGGACTAGGGTGGGTTCTTTGGAACAAGCCACTCTAGTCCAGCCTTGGGAGCCATAGCAACAAAGCATGATGCCCAGGCCATTCAGGTTTGGCCTTTCCCGACAACCAGTTTTCCTAGTCTGGAGAACTTCCCAGCAGCCTACACTAGTGGTCAGAAAAATGATTTCTGAGGACTGCCAAGGCTTTGCAGAACCTTCTGGTACACGAAACCTAACCTTGCCTGGCCTCCCTCCAGCGTCCATTTCTGCTGTGGTAGCTGAGAAACTCCCAGGGAACTACAGGGCCCCTCACAGAGCCTGTGGCATTCAGGTGCTCCAGATGAGGGACTAGGCTTATCAAAGGCACAAAAGAGCATCTGGGAAGCTGACTCTCTCTAGCAAGATTCAGCCACTGACAGGGAGAACCGTTCTATAGACCATTATAGCATCTACCAACTCAATCAAACAGGACCAGCCTGAGCCTGCCTCACATGGATCCCCTGCTGTCTTGGTGATTAGGCTGGTTACCCAATACAACCCACACTGCTGGGGAGAGGTAAAGACAGTAAGATAGAGGAAACCTGAAGAGGATTTTTTTCTTTTAGGAGAGAAATAGAAGTTACGGACAGTGCAATTTCTAAGTGGTCTTCCTCTTTCACTGCAAATCTCTAGGCCATTTGAGGAGCTTCTCAGAGTCTGTGCAGAGATATTACAGTAGAGAGCAAGTGAACAGAGATGTGGCGCCTGCTAATCCCAGACTTTTGCAACTAGTGACATCCTGATCACTCCGGTACACAGAGCCAGGACAGGTCCACTCAGGAACTGGCCATCCCACAGTATCATTTGCATCACCCTTGCCAGACTGGGAGAGAACAGACACTTCCTCGAGTCATACCCTATGACTGAGAGCTGAGAGTGACTCCTCTCTGATGTGGGAGCCAAAGAGAGGAATAGCCCCAGATGCCAGAGGCAGTACCTGAGAAGCCTGGGGCACCTGTCTCACTAATTGGTAGAAGTCAGGGGAGAAGCTCGGCCAGTCAGCAGCTTTGGATCACCTATATGGACCCTGGGTCACTGAAACAAAGCAAATAACAACCTACAGAATGAGATTGTCTAAATTAATTAGTGCAATTTAATACTGAGTAGCTGTGGGCTAAAAACTAGAATTTGCAAAGAGCTCAAGCAAATCAGCAAGAAAAAAATCAAGCAACCCCATCAAAAAAGAGATAAAAAATATGAACAGAAGCTTTTCAAAATAAGAAAAACAAATGGGCAATAAATATATGAAGAAAATTCTCAACATCACTAATCATCAGGGAAGGGCAAATTAAAATCACCATGAGATATCACCTTACCCTAATTAGAATGGCTTTTATTATAAAGTCCAAGAACACTAAACGCTGACATGGATGCAGAGAGAAAGGTGTATTTATACACTGTTATTGGAACTGCAGTTTAGTCCAGCAACTTCCATGGAAAACAATGTGTAAATTCCTCAAAGAACTAAAAGCAAAGCTACCATTTGAGCCAGCAAACCCACCATTGGATAGCTACCCAAATTAAGAGTCATTTTATCAAACAGGCACCTTCACCCAAATGCTTATTGCAGCACAATTACAAATGCAAAGTCGTGGAATCAACACAAATGACCATTGATTCATGAATGAATTAATAAATGTGATATATGTATGCCACCAAGCAGTACTCAGCTATAAAACAGATGAAATTAAACCTTTTGAAATAACCTGGGTAGAACTGAAAACCATTGTCCTGAGTGAAGTATCTTAAAAATAAAAAATAACAACAACAAAAAAGGCCACATGTATTCGTTATTAAATTGGACTAAGCAAAGAGCACACATCTGCATGGAATGAAGTAAAACTCAGTGAACATTAACGGTTGTCAGGATAGGGGAAGGAGAGCAAATAAACCGATCTAATGGGCATTAAGAAAACCGTTTGGGTGATGAGCATACCATAGCTAAGATTTAAACTTTACAAAAATGATTCGGGTAACCTAAAACATGAATCCCTTTAATATTTAAAAATAGATATTTAAAAAATGAAGTTGTGCAGAAGATTTTGATGCTCATCTAACATTCACAATCAGCACTTTTAGTCACTAGGGAGCCACTGATCACAGTGGTCAGTGACATTGTTACAACCATGATGTTTTAAATTATTATTTATTTTTATATATGTTTTTGAGATAGAGTGTCACTGTGTTGGCCCTCAGTAGAGTGCTGTGGCGTCACAGCTCACTGCAATCTGAAACTCTTGGGCTTAAACAATTTTCTTGTCTCAATCTCCAGAGTAGCTTGGACTACAGGCACCTGCCACAATGCCTGGCTATTTTTGGTTGCAGTTGTTGTTGTTTAACAGAACAGGGCTGGGCTTGAACCTTCCAGCCTCAGTGTATGTGGTTGGCGCCCTACTCACTGAGCCAAAGGGTGCCGAGCCCGCAATCATGTTTTAGAAAGATTTGTATTACAGTTGTGCACCAATGTTGTGGAGAAATAGAAACCAGACAATAAGCAAGGGATTTAAAGTTGAGTGTCAAATAATTTCCTAAACATGGCCTGACAGTTTTAAAATGTCCTTTTTGAAATGTACAGGCTTTTTATTTTCTTGGGGAAGATTTTATCTTGAATTCCTGGTCCCCAAATTACTGTTGGATTTGCAACATGAAAAAATCTTTTCATGGTGAGTTTAAAATGACTTAGTTTGGCCATTATGAAATTCAATGAAAAATTTTAGCAAGTCTGAGACATAGTTGAAAATAAAGGGCTTTCTTACACTATTCGTTTAGTTAGAAATGAGCTTTTTTTCCCCCTATTGCTTACAAACGACACGTTAATATGCCTGTAATTCTAAAAGCACTGGGGAGGGGTTCCAATTGAAAGTGTTGGGTTTATTTATTTATTACAAAGAATTTATTATTTATTTATTTATTACAAAGAATTACAAAGAATAGAGGGGAAACGCATTGTTGTCTTTCTTTTTTGATGCTTTTCAAAAAGCCTTAATCGACCACAGCTGTGATATGGCACAGACCTAAAGCAGGAAATGAGTGTTTCGATAATGCTGCATTTCCAAAGCACTTAAAGCTCATGGTGAAAATACCAATAACAATACTCTTTGAGATTAACTCTGAAGGGATGGATTTAATTCACCTGACTATTTTAGGAGAGCCCATTTTAAAAAATATTCGAAAGAGACCCCTTTTCTCAAAACTGTCAAGTTATATGAAAAATAAAAGGAGGGGGGAGGATGGGTGGAGGGAGGGCAATTAGTGGGATCACACCTACTGTGCATCTTTGCAGGGTACTGGTGAAACTTATTAAATGTAGAGCATCAATGTCTTTATATAGTGATCAAGAAAATGCCATGAAGGCTATCTGTAACAGTACGCTCAAAATATTTCTGATTGTATATGAAGCACATTCTGCCCTATGATTGCACCAATGTACACAATTATGATTTAATAAAATTATTTTTAAAAAAAGTAAAAGTAAAATGTAAGAGAATGAAACAAAACAGTGAGTGTCAACAATATAGGAATAAGCTGCTGTTCCAGGCAGCATTTTTCTTTCCTGTGCAGTGGCTGCCAAGTACAATTTTACTTTTTTGATTTAAGAGCGATCTTTTCAGGATCACTTCTTCAGTGGGAATGTGGCCAGTGATGAAGTACATGGGCTCTTGGACAATGTTCTTAAGCACTTTGCGATGATTCAATTTGGGAAAGATTTTTTTTTTAAGGCTTCCAATGTCAACAAATGTTACAGCTAAGAGCAGCCCTATGTCACACCCATCCTCTCCACTAGTAGCCCTCATTCATCCCAAGGTTTATTTGCATTACTGACATAACTCTGACCCAGTGACCTTGTTACTTGCAACATAAGAGGTCCTTGCTTTTGGTGGTTTGACTATAATGTTCTTGGTCACAGACTATTGAGTTCCAAGAGCTGCAAAGTCTGCTCAAATAGAATATTTGTGTTCCCTATTTTTCAAACTATCTTCATGGACGAAAACATACATACACAAAAATTAGGACTATTTTTCTCTATATTTTTTCTTAGAAAAATGATTATTTAATTCAGTTTTAAAAGCACTTGTTGATCACATAGAAATTCTCAAACACCCTGTTATATGTTGTAGCATAAAGGAGTCTGCTAATTTTTTATTTATAGGTGGCAGATACAAATACTTCAGGCTTTGGGGGACACAAATAGTCTCTGCCACACTTTCTTCTTTCTTATCTTTTTACAAACAAAGTATAAAAACTGTTCATACCAAGGGGAATGAGAAAAGGGGTCTCTGTTGAATATTTTTTAAAAAGGGATCTTTTAGGCTCAGCGCCTGTGGCTCAGGGGGCTAAGGCGCCAGTCATGTACACCTGAGCTCGTGGGTTCAAATCCAGCCTGGGCCCACCAAACAACAAGGACGGTTGCAACCAAGAAATGGCCAGGCGTTGTGGTGGGCGCCTGTAGTCCCAGTTACTTGGAGGTGGAGGCAGGAGACTCGCTTGAGCCCAGGAATTGGAGGTTGCTGTGAGCTGTGATGCTACAGCACTCTATTGGGGGTGACAGCTTGAGGCTCTGTCTCAAAAAAAAAAAAAGGGATCTCTTAAAATAGGTTTAATGGATTAAATAAATGACATATAAAAGGAAGTTTCATTTATAAGTGGAAAAAATAGTTTGAGCTATAGGAACACATGAATTCTGTAAAATTGTACACTCACTGTAACGCTAAGTATTAATGAGTAGGTGATGAAATCAGTCAATCATACCTAGGATGTTGACCCCCTAAACTGAAGACAAACAGGTTCTTGTTTTCACACAGGAAGGAAATCCAGAGAAAGTGAACAGAGTAAAGCAAAAGCAAGTTTACTGAAGTAACAAAGAAATAGAAGGAAGGCTATTCCATAGGGCAGTAGCTATCTCTCAGAGCCACAGAGAGTACCCTCGGTGAGTTTCTGGTGTCTGATTCTATACTTTTTGTTTATTTCATGTTCAGCAGTACAAAAATTATTCATAAGATTTCTGTGTAAAAGGTGGAGAGTTCCCAGAATAAAGCCCTCCCTTCTAAACCATATAGGGTAACTTCTAGGAGTTACATGGCATTTTAGATTTCCATGGCACTGATGGGGGTTTCTTTATCATGCTAATGTGTTAGAACTAGAGCATGAGATGTGGGGGTAACCAGAAGTCACTCTCACCACCATCTTGGTTCCAGCTGTTTCGGGCCAGCTTTATCAGGGACCTGGGTTCAGGTCTTATCATGCCTTATTGAGCAGGACCTGTGAGTTCCATATCTCAAGAGTATTTCATCAGAAAGATGAATTTCAGTTTATATTTTGATAGATAGAGAAAAATGAGGGTGCATGGAGAATTCAAGTAGGTAAAACAGTGAGTTGTGGCACCAAACCTTCACAGAGGGTTGAAGCCCAGGGTATGTATGAAATATAAGAGTAAAGGTAGGCCAGAATGTCCAGAGCCTTGTGAAACTGTCTCGATTTTATCCTATAAGCAACACAACAGGCAGAAGAATTAAGCAGAAAACTAAGATTCAATCTACTTTCTAGAGACCTAACTTTATTTAGATCTAGTTTTTCCACATGACACCTATATGGAAATTAGTAAATTACTTTCCTTTCTTAAGTCACATTCCTTTTTTTACATTGTAAAAATTGTTTTAATGTACTGATTTAGTTAGAACAAAGCACTTGACTGTCATCTGCTGGAAATTTGCCATAATAAAATGCAAAAGTCTATACCATCTGTCATGTGAATGGTGCTTTTGAAATATTGCATCTTTTGTGCAAACTATATATATAGGAGCCGTGTCTCTAGAAACAGTACAAAGATAGTGAGAAGAGCAACACTGAAGCAAGTTATGATGCTCTTTTAACATGTTGACTCCAGGCAGAGATGATTGACATCACAAACACAGAATCTCCATGAGGGGTTGGGTTGTAAAGATCAAGGGAGTGAGTTAGGATTTATACATGGCTCTAAGAATTGAACTTGAAAGAACTACGTGGAGAGCATTGCCTTTAATTGTGAAAGGAAATACACAAGGAGTGGCAGGTTTAGAGAGAATTTGGAGAATTAACATTTGAAAATGGTAACTTTGAAGTAAGAATGAAATGTAGAGACAATCGTCAGTAGAAATGTAGAATCCAATAGAGAGATCAATGGCATTCATGCGATAGTGCAGAGTATAAAAATAGGAGACAATATGCAAGCAGAGAGAGGACTCTGGATGAAAAAAGCAGAAACTAGCAAAATATGCAGAATTTGAGTAACAAACCTGGAGGAAAAGCAAAAGGAAGGGCTATTACAGATTCAAAGAGGAAGATAAACATTCCACAAGGAGTAAACTTCAGGATAGTACTCATGGTTCTGAGGATAAGTCTGCTGCCAAGGAATTAGAAGGTCAGCGCTACCTTGCTAAAAGTGGTTTGTAGAAGGATGTGGTGAAGGCTTGGTGCCTGTGGCTCAACAGGCTAAGGTGCCAGCCACGTACACCTGAGCTCGCGGGTTCAAATCCAGCCCGGCTGCAACCAAAAAAAAAAAAAAATGGCCAGAAATTATGGTGGGCGCCTATAGTCCCAGCTACTTGGGAGGCAGAGGCAAGAGACTCGCTTGAGCCCAGGAATTGGAGGTTGCTGTGAGCTGTGATGCCTCGGCATTCTATCCAAGGTGACAGCTTGAGGCTCTGTCTCAAATAAATAAATAAATAAATAAATAAATAAATAAATAAAGGATATGGTGAAGATAGAATTGAAATGTCTGGATGCCAAGAAGAGATGATAAATGAGGATTAGCAGTGATTATCAAACATTTTCAGTCATATCTTTTCAAAAAGGTTGACTTTTGAAAGTCAATAAAGGAAAGATAAGTGACAGTGAGAAAGGAATATGTGAGGTTTTTTTTGTTTTGGTTTTGGTAAGAATTGGAAAGAAATGACAAAAAGAAGGTTAAATATGCAGTTACTAATTACATGCATGCATAATACATAACATATGAATAAGAAAGAAAATTTAAAAACAATAAAATAACTTTAAAAGTTTCAAGATCAACAGAAGAATGTTTGAAGTTATATAGCAGCATATGACATTTCTAAATGGTTAGATGGACAAGCGGTTTTAGGTTATTATTAGAACTTGCCTCTGTTTCTTCATCTGAGAAGCTCCTGCTGCTTTAGCAGGCTGTAAAAAGTTGAAAGGTTAGAGAAAAGGCAGATGGGATCATATTTTCCATGGAGTGTGGAGATATTTGGGTGGGGATGAACCAATGGCCTGCTACTATTTTACTTTTCTAAAGTTAAAGTTACCTCCATAAAAGAAATAAAAAAAAAAAAAACTACTTCTTTTCAACTACCTTATCTCAAGTGTGATCATCCAAGTCACACCTGAGAATAAAAAAACTCATGAGAAATGTAAAAGTTCTTTCTCCACACATGAACTCTGGAATTCAAGACAGTGTATTAAAGTATCGTCTTTCAGAAATTCTTGTTGCCTCTCCCTTCCCCCTCTCACTCCCATTTCTCCTGTTAACATTGCAGTCATGGGGATTAATTTAGTATGTTTGGATTTCCTGAGCCTGCAGATTTGTTCTGAGGACAGGTGTGTAAGCACATTTCTTTTCTGTGATTAAATGGAACCAGCTCTTCTTCTGACACCCAAGAACACGAGCTTTCCTCTTCTGCGATGGATGAATAGGGATAATCTTCGATATGGAGTGTCGCTCCCGGCTACTTCTCATTTGAGCACAGACAACAATCTCCCTCTGAGTCTCAAAGAGGATGACTCCATATATTATTTCCTGCAAATAGAGCTGAATCATTTCAAGTTCACCTGGGCTCTGATCGGACACAATGATACATTCAGGAGGGACCCACCAACACTAGATGGCATTTAACATCCCAGGCCTGCTGAGTACGCCTTCAGAACCAAACCTTGTACTCTCTGAATCTCACTAGGCTATTGGATTTTTTTATTTTTGCCCTTTTTGTTTGTAAGAAGCTTGGCAGAAATATATAAAAAGTCAAGGCATCCAGGATGAAAATTCCCAAAGTGTAATCAGATAGGGAGAGCAAGTCTTATTTTATTTTAGTGATCAGTTATAAACATTTGAAGCAACAGCTTGAAGTCTAAAATTGACTTTGCCGGTAGAAGTTTGGAAATGTGGTTTACAGTATTTGGATTCTATGGACTTTAGGTCAAGAACAGTGAAACCAAGAAATGCATCAAGGCCTGATTATAATGTGAACTCAAAAGAGGAATGAACATAAAGAATGAGGAGTGCCAGGAAGTAAACTGTAACATTCTCCAAATGTCTGAGGGAGCAAAGATGATGAGCTCATAGGTTTAAGTCAATACTCTGTTTTGTCTTAGAAATCCTTAAACCAATTTCTTAACACTTCGAATTTCTCACAAAGTTAGGAGTTTGAATTTTTTCCCATGCAGCAGGTTAGATGTATTTAATATTGTGAAAAAGTACTTACATGGCTGTCCGCTTTTAAGAGATTAAGATCATTTTCACAGTTCAAGCTATTAACAGAAATTTTGTAAAATCGAAATCAGAATAATATCTCTGCTCTTACATATTTTAAGACCTTGTACATACTTCTGTTTAGAATCATATTAACAACAGAATTTTTAAAATATGCAGTAGGCTTGGATTGCCCAAATATGCTAACGAGTCTTTCTAGTGCACCTGATTCCTGCTCTACCCATGATGCCTCCCAGACACTGAGAGAGTGTCTGCGGACTCCTGCAAGAGCCTATGGTAATCACTGATTTTTAGAGAAAAACTCTTCTATTTTAGATTTCCCCAAGCTGCCTCAAGCCCCTCTTCCTTGAAGAGGAAGCTGCCTTGGCTTCAATAAAAACATTTGCTCACTTGTGTTCTGTTGAGAAGTGCAACGGAAAGAAAAAAAAAAAGCTCTCTGTAGACTACATGACATTAGATCTGGAAGACAGATTGACAAGAGTAGAATTTGAAAATGTCCATTATGCTGAGTGCCAAGGCTTACATTTAGATTTCATTTTCTATTACATGAAATGATCATAGGCAAAGGAGACATCATGAAGAAAGTCCTATATGGAGACCAATAAAAATGTTAGTGGACTTACTTATGAATGGGTTTGATCCAAATTAAGACCCCCAACTCAAAAATTATGTCATACAGTTGTCAATAAAATGGCAGTGAAACAAGGAAAATAACAAATAAATGCGTTGATAATTTTGCTTTTGGATTGTAGGATACAACTGATAGGTTTTGAGACATATAAGATGAAATTTTAGTTTAGAAAGTGGCTTAGATGATTTCAGGGACTGTTCTCTGAAGAGAGGTTTCAAGATAGTATCATCTAAAAATCCCAAGTGAGAGAAAAAGTTTTTTTTAAATAATGAAACTGAGACAAAAATGCAGTCTTGGCAATGAACATTGATATCCTTAAAATGATTTAAATTTGATTGTGCTGAATGAGCAATATTCATGAATTAATGTAAATTATGTATTAAAATTCTCATACCTCCCCCTTAGCGACCCCTTGTCAGAGAAGAATAGATCCTTATGAACTTGACCCTGAACTTGACACATATAATGATGCTTATACATCTCCTAGTGGGAACAATTAGAGCTTCAAAAATGCCCCAAGGAGAATGAATAAATGCCATAGGTACATATCTTGCTCTGATAGGCATTCCCTCTGAGTGACACCTTGCCTTGAGTTGACCTGTGTCCTGGAAAACAAGCAGAGGGGTGCTTGGGGGTGGAAGGTATATGTTTCTAATTATTTTATTACCTATAATTGGCATGAACGAGTTGATGCCACTATTTAATATCACATGGAGGAGTTTGTGCATTGATAACGAAAGAAAGGAAATGAAGGAAAACCAAGATATATATTTGGTAATTACTCAATATTCTTTTAAACAAAAATATTTCCATTCAAATGATAAGAGGAATTTGTGAACTTTAACTAATATTTTGAAAAATTCAAATAGAACAAGGAACAAAGACAGTAACAATAGATAGGAAATTCTCAGACATGAATTAATTATAAAATGATACTTCTACCCTCGTTCAGTAATCTTACTCAGTTGCAAGTAAATTCTTCCTTTTTCAAACTTCTGGTTCCATTTGACAGTTTAATCTCAGCTTTAATTGCTCTACTAGAAAAACATCACACTTGCTCTTGCATGTTTACTTGGCCGCAGCTATTGTCTTATTTAAAGTCATTTAGCTCATGCACCTCCTGCTAAGACGTTCCAGTACACCCCAGGACAACCTTGTATTTCTGGTTGTTCTGCCTTTTATGTTGGAAGTGGGTGAGAACGTTGTGTCTATTCCAGATATTTCTCATCACTTCCTGTTGACCTTTTCTGAGTTAGCAACTTAGCTTGACTCGGCAGCTTCACTTTTCAGCATCAAATTAAGTATCACACAGTCCCTTTATACTCACAGTGATGTATACTATAAGCAAAGTTTCTTGTTTAGAAAGTGAAAGTCAAAAGGAATAAATATTATGAGGGTTTTTTTCTTTCACTTTGTCTCTCTTTTTCTCTCCCTTTCTTTTCAAATTTTACCCATGTTCTAAATAATGAATCCAGAACAAAAAAGATTATTGAAAATAGGAATCATGACTAATATATATTTCACATTTTTTAAAACACAAAAGAGTGAGGATTTCAAAAAATTAAACCATTTGTGGAGTTAAACACATTGCTATGTTGTATATATACAACTGTGTATAAATGGAGTTTGAGGAATATTTTCAGTTTTAGAAGAAAGAAAATTGTATAGACTTTGAGTTGTATAACAAATTTTAAAAGACTAAGTCTAGTTTTAAGTTGTTTTACAAAGTTGGATGACACTTTGCTCATCTGAGTCTTTGTATCCAAAAAAGAGATACAAATCTTTTCCACAGAGTTATTGGAATCATTACATAAGACTAACAGGAAAAGTACCTGGCATATAATAAATTCTCAATAAACATTATTCAATCAAACTTCAGAAATATATTGCTAAAATATTTTCTGAAACATACCTTCAAATGATGAAATTTATTTTAATATGTTATAAATTTGTATCTGTTAGTCTCTTTCCCCCTGGACATCTATTTGTCCTTGGAATCAATAATGAGCAGATGGGGAGAATTTACAAAGATAGTTTGCATTGAGAAGTTGAAACAATTTTAAAAATTAACATGCATTTATCTAGTGCCTACTGTCACATCATTTCATGCAATCTTTTCAAACGTTCTATACATTGTTTTGTTTTTCTTCCCATGCCAGTTCTAATAGTGTGTGTTCTTTCTTTATAAATGAAGAAACAAAAGCCTCAGGGCAGTTCTGTTTTAAGAGAAAACCACTTCCTTTCAAGATGTAGTTATGATCCTTATTTGTTTATTATAAGAAAGATAGTTGAACTGATTTGAGTTGGATTCATTTTCTTCTCATTTAAGAAATACGTAGAGTGAGAATCTTCCTGTACAAAACGTGGCTGCCTCGATTCAGGTGGAAACTGATGATGCTATTGATAAACACCTCTCACACTTGGTTCTTACTTTGCTGTGGCCTGGGGATATAACTGAATTGCTGCAATGATTTTGGTTTGATAGTATGGCTAGAAATTCATGTCTGAAAATATTTTCTTTGTAGAAATAAGTTTTAAAAGAGTTTCATGTCCTATTGGCGGCATAAGTATATAAAGTTGAGTATTTACCAAAAGCTGTATCTATCCACATTTTAAAAATTATTCTCTGTGAAGTATGTTTGTTTGGCTATAGTACATCTATAAACTTCACATTCTTGTCTAAATAACTGAAAATGTATACGTTAATTTCTTCTCTATATGGCCAGTGGAAATGGATTGAGGAAAACCATCTCAAACATGTCCCCAAACCAGGCCTAATACTCTTCACCATCTCTATGGGTTTGTTTAAGTGTAAACCTGGAAATCTCTGGTCCTCTGTTTCTTTCTAACCAGTTTAAATGAAGTGTTCCTCAGTTTCTAGGTTGGAGAAATCACTGAACTTCCTTAATCCCTTCCATGCTTCTGTCCTCTTTCTCTCACAAAAGCAGGAAGATGAGCTCTTAGATTGCTGATTGCTCTGTGGAAGGGCAATGAGAAAGCCAATCACAGGATAAAGTGGGAATACGCCTGCTGCCACTTGCAAGAGGAAGGAATCACCTCCGATGGTTCCCAAATGCTAATGCTGAGGAATAGAGAGGGGAAATGGAAGGAGGTTCATTTTAAAATTAATACTAAGAAATGTAAAACATCTGAACAGCTGATATGAACTAGCTACACTTGAGAACTGTCCCAAGTACAGAGCGGAATGAAACATCTCATATTTGGGGGAACAATATTTAAATATAGTGTACAGTCCTTTCAAGCTCACTTGTCTTTTGATGCTTATGTCATTTAGATTTGAAAGAGAAGTGAATGGACATAATTTCTCTTTGCCTACTTCTTTTTATTGGACTATGGCTTTTTAAAATTAAAATAATTGACAGCTAAGCAAATTACACCAATTCGACTTTCAATATTTTCAAAAGGGGCAGAAAGACGCTTGTTCTTAGAGTAAGGAAGATCGCAGGAAAGTAGGTCTGAATCCTATCTTGACTCCATCTACATGTAAACTCTTTTTTTCCTTGACGTATAAACTCTTGATCAAGTCATTTAATCTTCTAGTCAGCACCGTTCTATCAAATGTCATTTGAGCTACAAATGTTCTTTTGGGTTTTTAATATCCACATCAAAAAAATTGGTTACATTATTTTTAAAGATATATTTTACTTAACCCCAAATATATGAACTATCACTTCGATATATAATCAGCCTGAAAATTACTGAGATATATTACTTTCTTTTAATTCCATACTAAACTTTAAATCCCAGTGTATTTTGCATTTGCAATGTGTATTTTGCATTTTCAGCATGCCGTTATGGGACCAGATACATTTCAGTGCTCAGCAGTGACACACACATAGCTCATGGCCGCTGTCCGGACAGTGCAACTTTACACTCTCAGCTTTCTCATCTATAAACGAAGGCAATAGAGGAGACCTGCTCATCCATGTCCGAGAATTTTAAATTCTGTTTTGGTGGCTTTTGCACAAAAGATCTTTATTAGGAGATGCTGCAGAGCAGCATTAAGGAGGAAGGAAAAGAAGGAGAAAGAGAGAAAGAGAGAGAGGGAGAAAGAGAGGAGAGAAGTCTTCCTCCTTTAAAGACACTGAGTTATTAAATTTATAGATTACTAGTTTCCTAAGTCACTTTAGGAATTCTCTAATCATTCTCACTTATTTTAGAGAAAAGAGGGCTGTCTGGAGAACATATGTCATTTTCTAGGTCACAAGCTCAATGACATCAGGACAACACCTGCTCTTGAAGGCTTAGTCTAAAGAACTTTGCTTTGGTGAACAGTCGTGCTCAGGACAGCCACCTAAGAGTAATTCTTGTAGAATAGCCTTAACTGAAGATGTTCAAACCAGAGCATCATGAGCTTTCATCCTTACCTCTTAGGAAACAGGCAGTTATGCAACTACCATCTCTCATGTGCTAAGGCTGAATACAGATCTATCTGGGCTTCTCCAAGGGCCAGAAAAGGGAAATAATCCTCCTCGGTTCAAATATATAACTGACCCTGCTTCTCTAAATTTCATTCCCTGAAATTTGCAAGTCTCCACGCACTTACCTGTCCCGGCCCGCGGGACGCAGTTATTCGTGGGGACGAGGGGGACCGAGCCTGAAAAGGAATGGGCGAGAAAGAGAGAACGAGACCAAGCAGGTTTCTTGTCAAGGTCTCGTTTATTGGCGGCGGAAAGCCAGTTTTT
>CAUYON010034561.1:0-46643 GCA_963573935.1 Arctocebus calabarensis
AACATATTCTTCTTAGCAAAGTATCTCAAGAATGGAAGAAAAAGTATCCAATGTACTCAGCCCTACTATGAAGCTAATTTATAGCTGTCGTATGAAGGGTATAACCCAACTATAACACAAGAATATAGGGAAAGGGGCAAGGGTACAGAGGGGAGAGGGGAGGTTGGGGCGGAGGGAGGGTAATTGGTGGGGCCACACTTACGGTGCATCTTAGAAGAGTATAGGTGAACCTTGCTAAATGCAGAATACAAATGTCTTCATATAATAATGGAGAAACTGCCAGGAAGGCTATGTTAATCAGTTTGATGAAAATAGTTAAGACTGTATATGAAACCAGCACATTGTACCCCTTGATTGCACTATTGTACACAGCTATGATTTAATGATAAAGATAATAAAAAAAAGAAAGAAAAGAGCATTCTCATCGGAAGAACCAGCCTCCAAGTAGGTGTAGGGAAGCTGAGGAGAGAAAACAGAGACCTAAAACTGCCTGAAGCCAGAACCTGGGGACAGGAGCTGGAGAATGCAGGGGACCAAGGCTGAGCAGAGGTGAGAAGCTTCTGCCTATAACCATGGATAGACATGGAAGGGTTTTAGGCAGGGCCTGGTAAGATCAGTTTTGCATTTGTCACTTTGGCTTCAGGTTGGGTAATAAATGGGGCAGTGGGATGAGGGTCCCCACAGGGAAAGGGGAGCTGGGCAGGGTAGGAGTGGGAGTGAAAGGTAGAGAGATAATCCATCATGCAGTGTACCCTTTTCAGACATTCACTGAGAATCAGCACCATCAAATCTGACTGAATCATTCACTTTTTAAAAACTTTGTATTGGGGAAAACTCTCAGATGTCTAAAAAAAAGTGGACAGAGTAATTTAATGAACTCCTACATTCATGATGCCAAATTTGAGTAATAACCAACCCTGGACTAATCTTGCTTGATCTATATTCCCACTCTGTCTCCACTCCCATATATACTTTTTAATTATGAACATTTCAAAAATTTCAGAAAAGTTGTGAGACTAATATAATAATGACCTATGTGTCATTCATCTAGATTCAATAATTGTCAACATTTTATTAACTTCATATAAATACATATAGTTTGTGTGTGTTTATATGTCATATAGATAGAGAGAGTATATATAATCTCCCTCTCTTTGTATGTGTATGTGTGTTCATGAGTGAGTATTTCATCTTTCTCCTAAGAGCAGAGACATTCTCCTATACAACCATTATATAGTTATCACTTAGGCAGTTTAACATTATCTAATAGACAGTCAATATACGAAATATCCTATTTGTCCAAATAGCATCTTTATAGCTGTTTCCTTCCATCCAGAATCCACACAAAGTCTATGCATTACATTTTGTTGTCTTGCCTTTTTTGTCTCTGTCAATCTTAAACAGCCCTTCAGCCTTTTCCTCTTTCATGACCTTGATGCCTTCGAAGAGTCCAGGCCAGTCGCTTTGCAGAATGTCCTTTAATGTGTGTTTGTCCAATTGTTTCCCATAATTAGATGTGGACAAACCATTGTTGGCAGTACTATCACATAGAAGATGTTGTGTTCTTCCCATTGTATCCCATCAGGAGCCCTATGATGTCATCTATACTGTTAGTGATGATGATTCTTTCACTTTTTCAACCTATTGAGTTCATATCCTGTACACATAATCCATTACTGAGGAAACCAGACAAGGACTGCAAAATACAATTTCTATTTCCTCATGAGCCGTCTCAATGCCAAGAGACATTTTCCCAGATCATTTATACAAAGTTTTATAGGTTTTATTCATGAAAGGTGGATATAGATCATAAATAGACACCAACGGGGGGTGAATATCCTGCAATGATTAGCAGAATTAGGCATGCTTGGGAATTAGGATCCTGAGAAGTAGAGCATGGTGGTGAAGCCCATGACCTCATGAGCCATGGCTGGGGATGTCATCCTGGCCCTGCCACTTCCCACTTAATGTGGCTTTTGGCAAGTTACTTAACCCTTCCATATCTGCTTCCACACCTATAACAGGCATTTATAGTACTCCTCTTCTGCATCTGGTGTGAGTGCTGAGTTGCTACATGTGCAATGTCTGGCACATAACAAGCTGTCAATGGTGTGAGGATTATGATGTTTCTAGTGAAAAGCCACTAAATTCCATGTGCTGACTAAAGGAAGACCCTTCTTTATAGAAAAGATTGTCTGAAGTTTGGACCCTGTCAGAATTATAAAATGGTAAATATCAACACGTTTGCATAACATCACTAACATCATCTTCTAATGAGAGCTTCTTAAGGGCAAAAGACTTTAGTTTTTAACAAATGACTTTAGCAGTAACATTTCCCAAATAATAAAAATTCTTGGCAAATAAATGTGCCCGATGTCATCTCTCATTGAGGACTTTATCACACACATACAGCCCTTAATAATAGTGACAAACACATAACTTGTGTTTGGTGCATAAGTATATGTATAATATGGTCACTCACACTGAAGGATCTAAATCACAGACAGAAAAAGGTCTGCTCAAAGGTCTTGTCAAGAACCTTGTCTGGTCTTAGGATCTGAAATTGACTGCGTGTTTTTATTCCTAACTACTTCACACTCATATGTCAAAGTCCTAACCCTCAATGGAACAGTAATCAGGAAGTGGGGCCTTTGGGAGGTTATGAGGTTAGGGCACTCATTAATTGATTAGTGCCCTTCTAAAACATACCCCAAACAGTCCTCTCATTCTGTTCTTGCCATAGGAATCTACAAAGAAAAGATGGTAATCTGCAATCCAGAAGAGGCCCCCTAGAACCCAACCATGCCAGCACCCTGATCTCAGACTTCCAGTCTTTAGAACCCTCAGAAGTTCTGATTTTATTCCTATCAACCCATTTTGAAATAATAACTTTCCTTTGCATGTAGGATTTTCAATGTTATTCATTCATGGATTAATAAAAATTACTCAATTTTTAATATACTTTTCCCCTGAAGTGGAATAATTATATTATCAAATAGACAAAAAAGTAATAGTGAATTTTGTATTTTTATGATTTTGAGTGTTTACTAAAACGTGTAACCATAGTGGAAATCTTTTTTTTTTTTTTTTGACTTGCAAGTAATATAAAGATTAAATTTATAAAATTTAAAAGTGACATTAAAATAGTTATCATTTTGTTCTGATGTTAGGAAGAACAGGATTGAGTGGCCTATATCGAAAATGTAGAATGGAAAAAGAAAATGTTAATAAGTAGTAATATGTTTATGTCACTACTACACATGGCTAGCTCAGTAGAAGACAGGCCAAGGTAGAAACATCTGGGGAAGATGGGAACAGAGGAAGGGAATCAGGGAAAAGCACAGGAAGGGCAAGGAGTTGAAGGGAGAGAGAAACACAGCAGCGCTGGCCTGAGTCCTCGGATCTCACTCTGCTGGCCTCAGGATCACACTGGGTTGGTCATCTCCCCCACTCAGCCCATATCCCAAACACACAAACGTGTTCTCTTCGTTTTCTTCTTCGCCTCTTATTCTTCAATGGATTCCCTCCATTCCTCACAGTTGAATAAAATTTCTATCTCAGGCTTAAACTTTGAAGTCACAAAACCCAGATATCCAAACATAAAGCTCCCTTTATTGTTACAAAACTGACTTGTCTCATAAGCCTCATTTCCACAAATGAAAGAATTCCTAACTCTCCAATTCTAGGAAAACTGACTTCCCTGGGAAAGGAATTCTTTCATTAGTTTCTCTGGCTAAATATGAAGTCAATATGGGATCCACGAGCTCTCTGATTTCCTTCTGTTAGTTCCACCAACCCCCTAAACATGGGGGCTGGAGGTAACAGGTGGAGGGGTGTGAGCTGCAGAGAAGAAAGGAAGGAAGGATTCCCCATCTCCTCTTAAGGAGGCTGTCTAGAGTGCCAGACTGTCAGGTGGTCAAGTAAATAGCCAATTGTGAGAGAACTTTCCCCAAAGTGTTTTGGGTGCACAGAGAGATTATAAAGAGGAATTAACTCAGCCTCAAGTAGCCAGACAAGGCTTCTGAGAGGAGACGATTTTTAAGTTTTATCTTAAAGATTAAGCAGGAGTTGGTCAGTTGAAGAAGGGAAAGAAGTCCTAGGAAGGATGTCTCTAGGAGCGTTCACTAGGTCACGGAGTCGTGGAAGAGGGTGATATGCTTGGGAAGGGCAAGTAGTTCCATATGACTAGGGAAGGTGGGTGAGTCTAGAAAGGTGAACAGACCATGCACAAAGCCAAAGAACTTGCACTGTGTTCTCTCAGCCAGGAGTTGGTGAACCATCCCTGGAGTCCAAGTCTGGCCTGCCATGTGGCTCTGTGCACAAGGTTGTATTGAACTCAGCCAGACCTGTTTGTTTCCATACTGTGGCTGCCTTCTTGCTATATCAGAGTTAGAGGCTGTGGCAGAGACAGTGTGTCCACTAAAACTCAAAATATTTACTATCCAGCTCTTGATAGTGATATATGCCTCCCACTTGAGTGATATATGCCTCCCTCTTTAGTTTTTTTCTTTTTTTTTTAAGACAGAATCCCACCCAGTAGAGGGTTTTGGTGTCATAGCTCACAGCAACCTCAAACTCTTGGGCTCAAGTGATCCTCTTGACTCAGCCTCTCAAGTAGCTAAGACTACAGGTACCTTCCATAACATCCAGCTATCTTTAGAGACGGGATCTCACTCTTGTTCAGGCTCACCTCAAACTCCTCAGCTCAAGCAATACACTCGCCTCGGCCTCCCAGCGTGTTGGATTATAGGCGTGAGCACCCAGCCTCTTCGAAAGGAAAAGTTCTCATGCACCTAAAACTCCACTTAGATGTTTTTAATATATTGTTATTTAGGTATATACAAACCTAAACTAGGTACAAACATCTTATGTGTATATTTCTTTGGCAACTATAAACATTTGCGTATTGTTATACACAAGCAGGGGTGTGCAACCTTTTTCTTTTCTGCTGCACACTGGAAGAAGAAGAGTTGTCTTGGGCCACACATTAAATACAGAAACACTAGCAAAAATTGATGAGCCAAAAAAACCATGTCCGTGCATAATTTTCACAATATCCAGCACAACAGATAAACAAAACAGTCCTCAAATAATCCACATGCATCCCACAGGCTGCAGTTTGGACACCCAGTCAAATAATGTATTTATTCAAGGTGACAGATAACATCACTTGTATGGAAATAAATGTCTGTTCCTAACATTGGAGTGACTGTCACATTACAGGATCTTTTGAACTCAACAACTTATGATACCTGGACTACACAATAGTTTTATTTATTTGCACCATAGTAAAACCTTTGTTAATGTAACAAAAGACAGTGATTCCATTGAACTTTATTTGTCCTAAATGCCTCATTTTGGGGTACAGAGTTCCTCTGTCTTCTGTTTTGATCAGCTATTCATAATTACAGTAATGACTGTAAATACAATGAAAACACAAATGTGTGAAAATCAGTTGGCAGTACTCAGCTCTAAGACAGCCATTGAAGTGACCCATACGTGTTCAGATTTTTTTTAATGTCTTCTGAATGAAAACACAGTAATGACCACGAACAGCAGCAGAACCTAGATCATCTGCTGTTTTTGTTTTGTTTTATTTTATTTTTTATTTCAGATTGATAGGAGGGTACACGTGTTTAGGTTACATTGTTTTCATTTCTAAGGTGGAGTTCAAGTTGTAGTTGAGCCCTTCACCCAGGGGGCGTGCTGAGCACCCTCACACTATTATCATTAGGTGACATCCACCCTCCCTCCTCCTCCCTCCCCTCTGCCTCCTCTCTTCTCCTCCTTGCTAGACTATATTATGTTTTATCTTTTGTATGAGCATGTAGTTGTTTATATATTGGTTTTATATTAGTATTGAGTACATTGGATACTTTTTTCTTCCATTCTTGAGGTACTTGACTAAGAAGAGTGTGTTTCAACTCCAGCTAGGTAAACCCAAAAGATGTAAAGTCTCCATCTTTTCATATGGCTGGACTCCAGGATTAAACACTGTTATTCAAGAAATCAAACAGTCAGATACTCATGTGGTAACAACATAGCTACAAATAACTCTTGCAAACTCAGTGAACCCAAGAGGTAGCAATAGATTAGAGAGAAGAAAACACATTCAGGACTGTTCAGTACACTATCTAGACAAAATTGTAACATCCAACCCTCGTGGGGAGGAAGGAATGTGACGGAGGGTTCAAAAATGACTCCAGACTTCTGGCGTGGGCTCATGGGGACACAAAAGTTTGGGAGGGAAAGACAGTAAGTTCACTTGGGCATGCTGAATTTAAGGCATCCGGAAACTCATTTTCTCGGACTAAAGATAGATGTTTGAGACTACACAGTCACGATTGAGGACGGGCTCATGAAGATATGGGAGCTGGAGTAAGTGTTTGCTGATCTGGTGATGGAGATGAGATGATCGTCTGCGTAGAAAAGTAGAAAGTGAGAGAAGAAGAAAGCACTTAAAGATGCTTAATAAAGAACCGCCATGAGAAGAGGCTGTATAAACAACTACATGTATGCCTCCATGAATATAGTCAACTCTGGATGATCCTCGCCAACTGAGGAAAAGGGTGGTGTGCATAATATGAAACACCAATGCAAAAATCACTTCAACGCATTTTGGTGGCTGAACAGAGGAGAAAGTGTTTATACAAGATGTACTTCTGTTGGCTAAAATCTGGTTGACTCTCCCAGAAGGCACATTAACTTGGACAAAAGGACAAAATGGTATGGAAGGCGGCAGTCCCTGGAGCTGTCTATTTAATACCCATTCCTCCTCCTTCTTTCCAAACAGAACCTTAATTTTTCCCAAAGCGGCAATGTGCCCAGCTGAAAAACTTAATTTCGCCACCCTACTGTGTGCCTGTGAGTGATCATGTGACACAGTTGTGGCCAATGGAAAACAAGCAAAAAGTCCTTGGCTGGAACTTCTCCAAAATCTCTTTCCAAGGCAGAGGGACTCTGTAGCCTGCATCCTCCACCCTTACCCTTCTTCCTGCCTAGATACACAACGTTAGAGTTGGAGTAACAATACTGTGACCTTGAGGCCTCAAGAACATGGCAAGGGTTATTGAATCAAAATATAGGAGAATCCTGGGGGCTTCATGAAGCCCTTGACTTCCTATATCCGGAGGTAAATAAAATAGTAGGACCCTTACGGTTTAAGTCACCTTTTTCCCAGGTTCCTATTACCTGAAGCCTAGAGAATTTCTACCAACACAGAAGCCCTGTTTGAAAATGGTCTTAGGTTAAAAAAAAAAAAAAAAACTCCCCATATACAGCCTTCAAAGTTAACATATGTTCAGGAAAAAAAATCGAAGAGTTAATGCCCACCTAGCTGCAACGAGAAACCCTAAGGCCAGCTGCCTCAGCCTGGATTAAACTAAGTAAGGGGAAAGCGGGGGTGGGCAGCCAGGGATTAGCTGGCCATGACAGATGAGTTCCTGAGAAGATGGTGGCTCCCCAAACCTTCAAATTCTTGCATTCTTCACCAAGTTTTCTTTTGGCTTTTCATCTTTCCCTCGGTCCCTAACCTAATGGAAGAAAAAACTGTGCAGCAAAGTATGCATGCATTATTTATTAACCCTCAGGGCCTTCTCATTGTCCACCCAATTAAGCACATGTAGGATAAGTTATTGGACTATTAATCTCTATATTACCAGTGTTTTCCTCCCCTCTTCCAAGTGAGTAGCCAGGCTCACTGTGCCTTCCTTCGAGGAAGTTTGTGGCAGAAGTCCGAAAGCAAACTCCCTCCTACCCCTGCCCGCTGTCTGGTTTTCAGGGGATTGAGTTCCTGAAGTGGGTTTTGCTGGAGAGGAGCAAGCGGGGCAGCCCTAGCAAGGAGAGGACACTGCCCTATCCCAGGGAATAGTGGGGGTCTCCACAGACCTGGAGGCCTGTGTCCTTCTCCTCGCAGTATCTGGGGAAGAAGACAGGCCTTTGAGGGTCCTCTGGGGCGCTGTACCTTTGGCAAGAGGACTCTCATTGTGAGGAAAGGCATGTACACCCTAAAAAGAGCAGAGAAGTAGAATCACTGCCATTCACGGATCTGTTGACAGCTTCGATGGATGGACCACTATCATGTGCCAAAAATTAGGGATAGTTCTGTTTTTCAAGGAACCACAACAGGCTCTGAGAGACTGGGGAAGAGAGAGAGCACCCAAACATCAGACTGGATTTGCTTTCCACAAGGTGGGATGACGGCTCGGAGGAGTATGTTGTACACCCTACTGGAGTCTGCTGGGGTCCAAGGCCTCCAGTCCACTCAGCGCCTCCGTGTGGCACTCCAGACCCCCCATTTCTCTTCTCCTGCATGAAGGCTACACTCATGATGCTTTCCAGCCTCTGCTTTTGCTTGGAATTTTCAGTCCTTTGCCGAAAAGCACTGACTCAATCAATTATGAGGGCCCATCTTTTCTACCCTTATAAAGTATATAAAGATACTTTATTCATAAAATTCTTCCTGATCCCTCTGCTAAGCCACAATTTCCTCCTTTACGTCTCTAAATTCTGTACTTCTTCGGGGACATTTACCCCATACTACTTCATATTACAATCTCCTATTTGCTCCCCCATTACATTTTAAAAATTTACTGAACTCTATACCCTGAAGACAGGGACTGCTTCCCGAGTCCCTAAGGTAACACCATGTATTTATTCACTGACCAGAAAATATTGTGTGAGAGTCCACTGTGTCCTTGACCCTCAGACACTGACCTGAACAGAGCTCAGAGCCTGTCCTCAAGGTTCTCAAAGTCTGGCTATCATGTTCAAGTCTATGTATTATGTCACAGGCTTTTATGTGCTGAATTCTCAGAGAGGACTGGTTGACATTAACTGCTAGCTTCTTAAAGCTCCATTTGGCTACTTACGGGAAGTTGAAGCAAAATGGCAAGGAAAATGTTTTACAGGGAAATCTTCCGATGCCACCCCAGATTGGGGAGGTAGCTGTGACACTTATAAATAAGACAAAATAGCAAGAAAACCTTCAGAGTGTGCTTTAATCATTTCCACTTGGAAAAGAGATAAGATCATTTTTCATTTCAAAATACACAAATAAAAATATTAGGGCCACTATTTGAAATCCATGAAAAAGGCTGAGATGGCAGAAGTGCTGTCCAAGAACTGCTTTCTCTTCCCAGGGTTTGCTTCTTTTGCCTTCGTTCTTTTCTTCCACCACTGCTGCTTTAGAACTTGCTGTCATGTGTGATAAGACCCCATTATAACGTTTGTGGATAAATCAAGAACCTTCACCAGATATCTTGGCCCAGGTCACAAGACTTCTTCACTGGTGTCCAAGCTTCTCAGTCTGTGCCCAGGCTCTCTCTCTTCTTCCCAACTTTCCCTTGTGCCGAGTCCACTAGCTTATAGGGACAACCTTTCTATTTCAGCCTCCACAATATGTCAGCTGCCTTAGTTTGTAGTGGGCTAGTGAATGAAGGACCGAGGGCCTGGAATCAAGAAGCCTGGACTCACATGGTCATTTATTCATTCAACAAGTATTTCTGGGCCTCTGTGCCAGGCATTGCTCTAAGCTTTGGAAAACAGTCATAAACAAGAAAGTATAAATGACGATGATCATAGGTATGATAAATGCTGGGAAGGAAATGAATGGGGCGATGGGATAAATAGTAATTGTAGAGGGCTCTTGGAGTGCGGCTGTCAGAGGAGGCTCTGCTGACATTTCAGTGCGGACCTGAGAGAAGGGAGGGTGCTGGTCAGAGTCCAAGGGAGGGCGTTTCAGGCGTCTCATCCTTAATATGCCCAAGGCACAGAGGAGGCCAGTGTGGCAAGAGCAAGAGACAGGAGAGAGAGGGACGTGAGCAAGATCAGTAAATAAAGATCAGCTCCTGAAGGCCCTTGGAGATATGCCGAGGAGTTTCAATTTTAATCTGATGGTATAAGATGAATTTAAGCAGAGAAGGAAACAATTTCATTTTTTAAACATCACTATGACTACTGGATGAAGAGTGGAATTAGAAATACCAATTCAGAGACTCCTGCATAAATTCAGAGGCGAGAAGGGGAAGGACTGGATTCTTCGGAGCTGCAGCTTACAGGATTTACGGATGGAGCCCATGTAAAAAGTGAGGGTGAGTCACCAAGACGCGCCTGCACTTCGGCTGAAAGAATTGGGGGTGGTGCCCTTGACAGAGCCGGAAAGCATCCCAAGCCTGCCTTCCCTACCCTTGGTCTCAACTTTGAAATGAAGGGGTCGAAAGTGGCGAAGTAGGTGGTCCCAGACACTCCTTCAGGACTAAAATATCACCCTTCTATTGGGTTATTAGGACATGAATATGTTTTTCTTGCTCCCCATTCAGACCACAACACAAGCTTTGGAATGATGGAGCCCAGGATTTAAACCAAAGCTGCCTAAAGCCGCGTGACTATGGTGAAAAGACTGTGTGCCTCAGTCTCTTCATCTGCAAAATGGAATCATGAAACCGTCACCTTTCAGTGGGCTGCTGGGAAAGATAAATAATACAATTATATAAAGTTCCTGTAATACACCGGTGCTCGGTCAAATCATACATTATCCTTTCCGGACAGGGTCAACAACTGTTTCTTTCCTGCTTCCCTTCATTTCACTTGGTAAATCTTTTGACTCACTGATTTCTCTTTCCCCTGAAAATGAAGTAACTCCAAGTTCTGGCAGAATTCCACGCGTGTCTCTCCCTCCCCTGACCTCTCAGCCCTGGACCCTCTGCTCCTTCTCGCCCGGCTGATGAGCTTGGCAGGGAGAACACAGCGCAGCCGGCTTCCAGCCAGGCACGCCCGCTTGTCAACCCTGGGGTCTCAACGCCCGAGTCAACGGTGCTTCATAGGCCTTTGCCAGCCTTGCAGCTCGCTCCTTCTCCCTGAGGGCTGGGGAGGGGGGAATATGAACAAGAACTGGGTCTGAGAAGAAAATGGGGATGGAATGCCTTGAGCCCCTGACCCCTTCCCCTGAAATCCCCTGAGGACGCCTTCTTGCCGCTGATGACCATTCTCTTCCACACTTGGAGAGCAACGGGGACACACTACCACAAGGGACATTATGGTCTTTTTGTTCCCTTGTTGTTTTTCTAACCATTAGACCACCAAGGATTTATTATGGTCTTGTCTGCTGCCACACTACATTTTAGTGACCAAAAACTACAATTTTAGGCACCATTAAAATACACTAATGAATGATCCCTTTCGGTTTTCTTCTTCTTCTTTTTTTTTTTTACATTTATGCCTCTCTTTTTATGTCATCAGCCCCTTTTTCCTTTCAGGGGGAAAAAACGAATAATCCTCCAGTAGAATCCTCCTGGCGTCCAGCCAGAAGACGCGTTTTCAAAGGCCTGTGGTCGGCATCGTCCCGCTCTGGCCGCTAGAGGGCGCCGCTCCTCCCTCTGGCCTCCCCTCCCGGCCCGGTCCCGGAGGGGCCGCGCTCCCACGCGCCGGAGGGGACAGAGGGGCGACTCCAGAATAAAAGGGCGCCGGCAAGTGCTCCACGGCCCGTCTGAACTGCGTGCCTCGCAGCGGCCTCGCCTGCCCTCGATACCCAGTTCTTCACGTCCTTCGCCCGTGAGCGCCCCGCAGCCGCACCTGTCCCGCACACACGAGCAGCCGGCCACCTGCCCGCCCGCGCTGTCCCCGCCTCCGCGAGACCTGAACCGAGAGGGCAGGGCGGGGCGGGGGCTCAAGCGAGGGACTGACCTAGCCGGACGCCCCGGCAGTCCGGATGTCACTGCGGGTCACTGGTCACCGGAGGAACAGGAATAGCTGGTTCGGGTGGGCAGGGCCAGGCGAGGAACTAGAGCCGGTGACGGGTGACGGAAGCAACAACATCTCCTACAGTTGCAGGGAGCTTTGTACTTTGCAGAACTCACAAGTACCCTGGCTTCTCTGTTACTTTATGTCAGGTGGGCACGTGTCACAGATGTCCTTTGTACAGATGAGGAAGCGGAGCCGGAGGAAGGTGAAGCAGCCGGTTCTGATCGCAGACGTTCACGGCAGGGCTGGGCTGGACTCCAAGGCCTGGTGAGAGGTCTACTCAAACGTCACTGGCCTGTGTATAAGGTCCTTCTATGGTCCTTCTACAAGGACCTGTATATAAGCTCCTTCTATGAGGGGCTGAGCTAGGTGAAGGTCAGCTTATTCATCCTCTCAAATACTTGACAGCCCTTACTGTGGCCCCTCAGCGTGTCCAGGCCCAGCAAGGAAAGAGATCCGAACTAAGACCTCTTCTTCTGGAAGCTAATCATCATGCCACTTGAGGGGGTCACCACCGTCCTCCAGGCCTGGCTGGATGCCAGCCTCTCACTAGAGGTTTGAGAGCTGTGAGGTCCTCACTGTTATCCCCTCCTGTGCAGGCTGGAGCCGCCTCACTGCCAGAACTCACTGGGAGGGGCCTGCAGCCCACACACAAGAGATTTTTGCCTACAGGAAGCTTCTTTCTTTGCAACTCAAAGACTGTTGGGATAGCCTCTCCAACCTCCCTTAAATTATTAAAAGAGCAAGAAAAGGTGAAAAGTGAAAGATAGAATCCTCAAAGAACTCAAATTAGACCTCCCATTTGATCCTGCAATCCCATTACTAGGCATCTCCCCAGATGAACAAAAAAGAAACTATTTTATCATAAGGGCATTTGTACTAGACGTTTTTTGTTTGTTTGTTTGTTTTAGACAAAGCCTCAAGCTGTCACCCTGGATAGAGTGCTGTGGCATCACAGCTCACAGCAACCTCCAATTCCTGGGCTCAAGCGAGTCTCCTGCCTCCACCTCCCAAGCAGCTGGGACTACAGGCGCCCGCCACAACGCCCGGCCATTTTTTGGTTGCAGCCGTCATTGTTGTTTGGCAGGCCCAGGCTGGATTCGAACCTGCCAGCCTCAGGTTTTTGTGACTGGCGCCTCAGCCCATTGAGCCACAGGCGCCGAGCCTAGGATAGAGTTTTCTATTTTTTTTTTTTTTTTTAGCCCATTGAGCCACGGGCGCTGAGCTGAGAGTTTTCTATTTTTGTGGGAAAAAAACACCATTGGGATTCTGACATGGATTCTATTAAATTTGTATACCACTGTGGGTAGTCTTGTCATCTTAACAGTGTTAAGCCTTCCAAACCATGAACATGGATGTCTTTCTGATCATTGGGTCTTGTTTGCTTTCTTTCAGCAGTATTTTTTATTTTTTACTTTTTTAAATTTATTTTTTGAGACAGAGTCTCATTATGTCGCCCTCAGTAGAGTGCTGTAGCATCACAGCTCACAGCAACCTCAAGCTCCTGGGTTTAAGCAGTTCTCTTGCCTCAGCCTCCAAGTAGCTGGGACTACAGGCGCCCACCACAACTATTTTTTTCTCGTAGTTGTCATTGTTTGGTGGGCCTGGGCTGGGTTTGAACTCGCCAGCCCTGCTGTGGCTGGTGCCCTAAGCACTGAGCTATGGCTGCCAAGCCAGTGTGTACAAGTTTTTAGTGTGTAAATCTTTTACTTACTTCTTTGGTTTAAATTTTTTTTTTTTTTTTTTGCAGTTTTTGACCAGGGCTGGGTTTGAACCTACCACCTCTGGCATATGGGGCTGGCACCCTACTCCTTTGAGCCACAGGCGCCGCCCATTCTTTGGTTTAATTAATTCCTAAGCATTTTGTCTTGTGGGGTCTATTGTAAATGGAATTGTTTTCTTAGTTCCCTTTTGGGTTATTCATTAGTAGGGTATAGATATGTAACCTTTTTGTGTTGGTTTGTATCTTGAAACTTTGATAAATTTGTCAGCTCTAAAAGTATTTTAATGTGGATTCGTAGGATTTTCTTTCTTTTTTTTTCTTATTTTTAAAAGAATTTATTTCATGAATCTATAGCCACCATTGATAATTCTCCTAAGGGGTCTGGGAAAATCTACTGTAAACTTTCTGAAAAGTATGTATGTATTTATTTATTTTATTGTTGGGGATTCGTTGAGGGTACAAAGAACCAGGTTACACTGCTTGCATTTGTTAGGTAATGTCCCTCTTATAATTGGGTGCCGTGCCCAAGAGGTGTGTCACAAAAGGGGACCCCCACCCCCTTCCTCCTTCCCTCTCTCTGCTCCCCTACTCCCCACCATGTACTTGCATCAGTTGTCCTCATGTCAGAATTGAGTACATTGGATTCTTGCTTCTCCATTCTTGTGATTATAGATTGTTTTTTCTGTTGTTTGCGGTTTTTGGTTGGGGCTGGGTTTGAACCCGCCACCTCCAGCATATGGGGCCAGCGCCCTACTCCTTTGAGCTACAGGTGCTGCCCTATAGAATTTTTTTTATAAACGAGATCATGTTGTCTGTTACTAGAGATCATTTTGATCCCTCTTCTCTAATTTGAATATACCTTTATTTTTCTTATTTAATTGCTCTGATTAAAACTTTTAGAATAAATTGAATAAAAGTGTTGAAAGTGGGTATCCTGACTTGGTGCCCATAGCACAGTGGTTACAGCACCAGCTACATACACCGAAGTTGGTGGGTTCAAACCCAGCCTGGGCCAGCTAAAACAACTGCAACAAAAAATAGCTGGGCGTTGTGGTGGGCACCTGTAGTCCCAGCTACTCGGGAGGCTGAGGCAAGAGAATCGCTTAAGCCTAAGAGTTCGAGGTTGCTGTGAGCTGTGATGCCACTGCACTCTACCAAGGGCAACATAGTGGGACTCTGTCTCAAAAAAACAAAAGAAAAGAAAGTCAGTATACTTGTCTTGCTCCTGATCTCCTTATCTTGAGGATAAGGCATTGAAATTACCAACTATAAAGAGCAGAAAGAAAAAAGGGTGAAGAAAACCAGAATGACCCGTGGGCCCCGTGAGGCACCACCAGGTACACTCACATACCTGTCCTGGGATCCCCAAGAGGCAAAGAGAGAAAGGGAAACAATAGAAAAGAGACTTGAAGGAATACTATCCCAAACTCCCCAAATGTTTTTTCTTAATTTTCATTGTTATTCAATAATAATAGTTTAATATTATTCAATAACAATACTGTTTAATTCTTTTCTACATTTAATCCACTGTCTTGGCAGGAGGCTGCATTTTTAATTGCTGGTCCCAGTGATCGGTGGTCGCTCCCTATTTCCTTCATGTCTTTACCTAGACGTCACCCCAGGAGACTCCCCTACGCCTTCGTTCTCCTCTGCTTTTTCCTTCTGAATAGCCCTTCTTCTGTCCTAGGTATTTCTCCCGATTTTTGTGTTTATGCCTCTCTTCCCCTCCCTTGGGCAGGGGTCTGTGTGTGTTTTGTCCACTGAAGGAGTGAGCAGATGTGAGCCTGGGCAAAGAGATGGCTGTCTGCCGATGGCTCAAGCTTGCCACACGCGAACACCAGCTCACGCCTTCCCCAAACCGGCTCTCCTGCGTCCCTGATGGCGGCCGATGCAGCTCTGCCCCAAGTCACCACAGCCACACCCCATGGCCGTGGCCTCACCTGCCGTCCACCCGAAATGCCTTCGCTGCTCCTCCAGCATTCTGGGTGCTCCTGGGACCAGGCCGTGTGAAGGACCTGCCTTGGCAGCCTCTGTCTAAGTCACCTCAGCTGAGGAGCCCACTGCCCCCCATTCTCCACACCCAAACTGCACACGGCCGCCACCTCCCTGTGGCCCATTTGGTGCTCACCATTGACTTTGCCGCCTGTTTGCTGTTTGTCTCCCTCATAAAGGTCAGCTCCAGGCCCCATGGTCCCTTGTCTGCCTGGAGAATCCTGAGCTGAGAATCGCTCAGAGGCTCTGACCCTCAGCTGCAGGGCCCTGGGGTCTTTGCCCGTGCTGTTTGCTCCAGGAGTTGGCTGGTGCCCAGGGGCCCAGTGGGTGGTCAGCACATGCCCAGCAGATGAATGAAGGAGACACGCAGACATCCAGGGACTTACCTGGTCAAACTGCAGGTGCAGATGTGAACCAGGCTGCCTGCCCTGGCACAGGTGACTCCACCACCACACCTCCATTACTCCACCCCTCCACTCTGGGGATTACACTCCTCACACTGTTCTACTGGGTGCTGTGGCCTGGGAAGGGGGCATGGTTTCTGTAGAGGTGGTGGAGTGGAGGACCGGGTCAGGGGCCAAGACAGGGGCTGCTGGGCTGTGGGGCCTGGGGGTAGCCCAGGATCCTGACCCGGAGGTAGGGTGGTGATGGGTCTCAGAACTGGCTCTGAGGGCAACTGCCACTTGGTGGCAGCGCACTTATGTCCTCCAGCCAGCAACTCCCTCCTCTGTGCAGGACAGTGGGGCGAGGGTCTGAGTATAGCCTCTGTTTGGCCCTCAATTTCCCCCTTCTGTGGGATGGCAAGGGTTATGATGGAGTCTTCAGGAGGCTGTACCTGGGCAGGTGGGAGCCCAGCCAGAGACCCTCCAGCAGGTCGTCCTCACCCTACCTCCAGGTCTGCAGGACAGCCCTGGGACAGGAAAGGGGTCTGTGCATTGCCAGGATTGCCCCCGGCTGCCCCAGGGGTCAGGAGCAGGAACTGACTTGCTCAGCTGAGCCAAGCCCCTCTCCTCCCACCCATGGTGGGTGCCCTCTGGCCTTCCTGCCTGCCCTGGGAGCCCTCTCCCCTGCTCCATGTGGGCACACTTGCTCAGGGTGCCCCAGGGCAGGCCTAGACTCCCTGTCCCCGCCCCCCCCACTACACCACACACACACCTGTGTGCACAGGCATCAGGGGCATTGGCATCCCCAAACTTCGGGACTGTTCTCAGGTCCAGCCTGGCAGGGGGCAGACTCTGCTGTGTCCACTGCTCAACCTCATCCCTGGAGGCTATCACTGCCCAGTCCTGGCCCTGCCCACCTTAACAGGTAACCCTGTACGCAGCGATACTGTCCCCACCAGCCCCAAGATGGAAATCTCTGACCTCAAGGGAAGAGTCAGCGGTGTTTACTTAATGGGGAAACATGTGGCCCTGCACTCCCAGTGTCCCAGGGCAGCAGGCACCATTGCAGGAGGGAAAAGGCCCTGTGCCCTCTGGGAGGGCAGAGCCGCAGGCATCTCTGCTGGTGCTCAGGTGGCACTGCAGGGCTGAGCGTCCCTCTGTGGTCCTTTAGCATGGACAGCCTCAGGGGTCCTCACTGGCTCTCAGTGAGTATAAAATTTCAGAAGATGGCACATCCCAGCAGAAGGCCCAGGCAGGTGGCCCTGGGACCATAGGAGCTGCTGGGGTGACCTGGCCTGACCCCTGGGAAGGGCTCCGGGTGGGGTGGGTGCCACAGCTGGTACTCAGTGCCCAAGGTCCTCAGCAGAGTCCTCGAAGGGATGGTGAAGGGTCAGGTAGATTCCAGCCAGCATGTGTGCACTCTGGGAAGAAGCTCGAGTGGTCCTGGCTGTCTTAGTCTGGTCTGCTACAGAAAGGTGGGGTCACACCCTGCACCCAGAGCTCAGGGCAAGTAGAATTCAGGGCCATAACCGGTGGCTGTGACCATGAGGTGTCTGGAGAGAGGCCAGGACTCAGCTGGGCAGGGAAGGGCACAGCAGGCTCTGGACACTGGGGAGGGCCAGCCCTTCACATTCTGCTCATCCCCAGGGATTCAGGGAAGGGCTGCAGTGTTCAGGGAGAGCGGTGACCCTGGCCTCGGCCATCAGGTGGGGTCCTGCCCCTGCTGGCAGTGTGGTCAGCACCTACTTGTTCTTGAAGAGATGCCTGTCCTCGGGGCACTGTCCCAGGCAGCAGCTGGAGAGAGGGGCTGCCCCCTACAAACTGGCCTGGGATACATCTTCCCCCAGCCCTGCCCACTGGATGGGGGACTTCAGTAATGGTGAGGGCAGAAGAAGATGCTGTGGCCCCACTCAGGCTGCCCAGGCCTGAACGGTCAGTGACCCAGGCAGCAGGCATACTCACATTTCCCCCACTTAGGTGGAGCCTAGCCCCTCCCACTGCCCCACAGGCTTGACCCTCTGACCCTGGCACTTGCTAATGTGGCACTGGGGCTCTGGTGGTGGCTGGGGTCAGCCTCCAGGGTCAAGTGACCAGCAGGTGATCTCTGATCCAGACACCAGGCGCTGGGGTGGCCACCACCCCTTTTGGCCTGAGATCTGCTGGAGGTGACCTTTGCTGGGGAGTGGGATCCAGACTTGGCTAAAAGCCTTGCTGGAGGACAGGAGACACCAGTCTGTGGTCCCTCCACAGGCCCCAGGTGATCCTTGAAGGTAGCGGGGTGCAGGGTGCAGGATGCAGGCTGCAGGCAGAGCTGGGCAGGCCTGGCCCTGGTGCCTGCGTGAGGGCCACACCTGCCCCTCCTACCTCTCCTGCCTTGTAGATCTTGCAACCCACGCTCTGCCCAAAGCCAGGTGAGCTTTTGGGCTTGGAGGTGGGGTGCCAGCTCCAATCCCTCCTGGACTGGGAGGCCAGGCCACCTCCCTTGGCCACACCCAGAACACACATGATTAGCTCCATCCACTGGGCAGAGTCCTCCCCTGGTGAGCCCTGGGTCCCAGGGGCCAGGGTTCAGTGGCTGGGTGAGTGGAGGGACAGCCCAAACCACTGGGCAGAACCAGAGCCCTTGCCAGGGCAGGTGGACACCCAGGGAGGAGGAGGCCAGGGAGGGGTGCCTGGGACACAGGTGTGCGGCACAGGGGGATGTAAGCGTGGCCTGACTCTGGGGCAGGGTGGCCCCTCTGCCCTCCTTCCCCCACTGCCCCAGGTGCCCAGCACTCACGGCACTGGAGGTCGCACAGCTGCTGCGGGATGGAGACGTGTACATCGGCCCTCCAGCCCTGCAGGCACAGGCAGTGTGGGAAGCCTGAGAGACTGCTGGGGGGAGTGGGGGCTCCCTGTGGGCCTGTGGGGTGGGGTATAGGGGTGGAGGGGAGGGCAGCACCACCCACCTGGATACAGATGCCTGGGGCACAGGCCTCTTCCCAGGGAATGTCCAGGAAGGCGACTGCAGAGTCTGCCCTGGGGTCATCCTGGATCTAGGAGGGCAGGTCACAGGCAATGGGGGCGGGGTGAGCAGGCCACCCCATATTGTTTTCCCCAAATCTTCTTGCACCTGAACCTGAAGAGCAGGGTTGCCCCTCCATCCTTGCCCACCAGGTGGGCTAGACCCTAGCCAGACTCCAGACGGCCACGGGAGCATTTCAGGGGAAGTGAAGGGTCCTGCCCATGCCCAGGGTGCTGCCCCCCAGCTCACTGAGGCTGCAGGGAGGGGGCTGGCCCGGAGTGCCGGTTGGCAGGCAAGGAGCTGTGACTTTCCTTGGAGACACAGGCGTGCCTGGAAGTGAGCAGGGCTGGACGAGAAGAAGGCAGCCCGGAGGAGGCCCCTATTGGGTACCGGCTGAACGATCATCTTCCAGGCTGCAGGGCAGAGGAGTGGGGTCCTCACCAGGCCCAGCACCGCACCTGCCTGCCTTCCTGCCTACTTCACCGCCCTGGTCCCTCTGGGCCTTCACTGGCCCAGCACCCTATTGTCCTGTGATCCTGTCCAACACTGAACAGAGCAAAAGGTGAGTATTCGCTGCACCCAACGCTCCTGCCCCAGGCCAACCACCTATGTCCCCCAGGAGAGCTCACCTGGGAAGCCACGTTCTTGGAAAGGGCACCTCACCCGGAACCCCAAGTTGGTGGAGAACTGCAAAGAGGAGTAAGGAATGCAGGTGTGGGAATGGGGGGCTGGGGCTGGGATGAGCTGGGTGGACTTCAGGGCTCCCACACGGCCTCCCTCCCTGGGCTCTCCCCACTGTCAGACTAAGACGGGGTGGGGGGGTGTCACAGGGACATCCAGGAGGCTGGACTCTAGGGCTGGGGAAGGCCCAGCCTCCCGCTGCCCTGATCCCCAGTCCCTGCCTGCCTCTTTGCCCCTCCCCCAGCGTGGGCAGAGCACATGACCAGCTGCACTGGACAACTTACCTTTAGGCAAAGCTGGGGCTGAGTGTCCACCAGCAAGTACTGCACCTGAGGAGAGCTCAGGTCAGGCCCGTGGCCATCCACCCCCACCCCCACCCCTGCTGAGGCACTCACTGTGCCCTGTGCCCGGTGGCTGGAGTGCGGCAGGTCTTGGCAGGAGCCACCAGGGCCCGGGCGCCAGCACAGGCTCACGTGGCCGCGGACAGGACAGGCGGGCTCCCAACTCAGCGCCTGGCTTCCCGGGTGGTAGCGGATGGCATCCCACAGCCCTTCCGTGTCTGCAAGGACCCTTCCCACAAACACAGGTCAGCTGGGCCCTGCCCTGGCTGCCGAGGGTCCACAAAGGGCCAGAGGTCAGGAGCAGTTAGCTCTCCTGTGGGTCTCTGAGCCCTGGCCCCAGTCTCTGAACACGTGTCCTTGAGCAGAGGTGACAGCAGGGTATCCCTGAGCCTCTGGGGAGCCCCTCTCCACAGACTTGGCTTTTTCATGTGAGCCAAGCCACCATCTGTGTGTGCACACAAGTGCAGGTGTGCATACAAACAGGGCACACCCACTTCCGTGCACAGGCCTTGGGGCACAGCCTGGGACAAGCTCTGCAAGCGCAGGTTTAGGCTGACCTGCCCCCAGCCCATCCCCCAGGCATCAGGCCGGTCCACCCCACTCCCTCCCCTCAGACACCACAAGGCACTTGCCGTCTTCAAAAGGGCAGATCTGGACTCGCACTGCGTCAGGGGCAGCAGCCCAGCCCTGCTGGAAGGGCTGGGGTCAGTGCGGCTGCCCAGCTCCTTACGCCCCCCAATCAAGGCCACACCCTCACTGACCTCCAGGCACAGGCAGGGCAGCACCTGGCTGTAAGGCAGAGAGACTGTCCTAGTGGAGCTGTTGGCAGTCACCTGTCACAGAGATGGAGTTGAGGGGTGGGGACCAGGGCCAGCAGTGCAGGGGACTGGGTCTGCTGGAGGGAGCAGGGGCAGGGGGCCAAGGGCCAGGGGGAGGTGGGGGTGAGCTGGGGAAGCATGGGGGCACCTGGGACTGCTATAGGGGCAGGAGTTGGGGTGGGAGCCAAGGGGAGGGGTGGACTGAAGGAGGCTGCAGGCAGGGTCCTGGTGCCGGGGGCAGACGCAGGGCACAGTGCTCACCAGCACAGGTGCACCAGCATCCTCACAGGTGAACCACCTGAGGCAGAGCCGCACGTAGTAGTCAAGGCTCCTGGAGGTCGCAGGCACCTGCACCAGGATGGCCTTGCGCCTGCGGTCCACCCAATAGTGGAGCTTCCCTGCTGCAGGAGGGGGCAAGTGGGGGCCACACAGGGACCAGCCGGCGCCAACGAGGGCTCCATCTACCCTGAGAGCCCTGACGTGGTGACCACTGCTCGGTTCAGGTGGTTGAGAGTTGCCCACCTGAGGACCTATCAGGATTCCCCAAGTGTGGCTGAAGGGGGAGGAGGGGAGGAGGAGAGGCCCGGGGGTCTTCCAGCTGAGGGCTGTGGTCCAGGCAGGAGGGAGACTCACCAAAGCAGTCAGGCACACTCCTCCCCACATCCTCCTCTCTGCAGTCTGCAAACGCCACGGGCAGCAGTCACTGGTCACTCTGTTTGGACCTGGCCACTATCTTTTCAGGAGCTATCCCTCCAGCTGGGCCTCTGCCCATGTCTCCATTAAGCCAAAAGCACTTGCTGGGAGCTGTCCACCATGGGGGCCTGACCCCTCTCCTGTGACTCTGCCCCAAGACAGTCCATCCCTAAGGTCCAGAAAGCAGCAGTGCCCAGGCTGGATGTGGGAACCCCACCTTCCACGTGGTACTGCTGGTCGAGCTGGACCCCGCAGAAGTGGGGGATAGTCCTCAGGGTGACGTAGAGGTGCTGGGCCACGCTCACCTTGAAGCAGTTGAAGTGCACCTGGAGCTGAACAGTGCAGGTGTGAGCTGGGTGGACCCAGAGGCCACTGCCCAGTGCCCTGGCCAGTTGTGCCTTCATGGCTGGAACCCAGGGCCTGGGGGGCAGGAGGAGGAGTGCCCAGTGCTTGGGACTTGAGTGGCAAAGCCCTGGATGGGCCAGCAGGTCTGGGTCTTGGTTGGACTCTGGCCTCACCTGCTGCCTCGCCTGCAGCTGGCGGGAGGCCCTAAGGATGCGCACACTCTGACACTGTGTCTCCTGGGTGTAGAGGCTTGTGGAGCAGGCCTCCAGGCCACGCAGGCGCTCTGGGGGAGGGCGGCCCAGCAGGCACATCAGAGCTGTGTGACCCCCTGCCCTCGGCCTCCTCTCTGTGAAGTGCAGGCAGCAGCCTGTCCCCCACACCCAGGAGGTGGCTGGAATTGAAGAGCCCAGCGCCCACCACCAGGCCTCCTGGTGCTGCAACACAGGCCAACCCAGTCTGGTCTGGCCACCCCCAAGGCCATCACTTAACCATGCAGGATCAGGGAGGCTTGAACACGCAGGAGTAGGGCACAGCCATCATGGGGGGTACACTTCAGCACAGTGGAGAGGGTCAGGGTCTCCAGAACTAATCCAGACATAGATGTGGGGGGCGGCCGGCAGAAGCTGTTAAAAATGTTGCCTGGGATGGGGAGAGGAGGGTGAGGACTCATGGCTCCCTGATGCTGGGAAGGGCTTTGTGGATAGTCTAGTGACAGGGCTGCACAGTTTGGGGAGGGGTCCTCACTGTCTGGCCACAATACAATTGGGAAACCAGCTCCCTGGCCAGGGGCCTACCCTGAACCCCTAGAAATGTCTGTAGGACCCCAGGCGTGGGGCCCAGATTGGGAGAACAGGCTGCCCACCGTTCTGCACCTGAGCTGGGGAAGATGCTGCCCCACCTGGCCAGCGAGATGGGCAAAGGAGCTCACCTCTGTCTCACTGGCGAGTCCCATCACCACTGTTCAAAGATGAGCAACATGGGCCTGCGGGGAACAACTCATACATGACCCTGAGGTCATTGCAGCCTAGGGCTCTGTCTATAGGCAAGAGGTTGCATTCTCATAGGCAGGACTTGCCCTGGGGGCTTTGGTCAGGCAATGGACTACTAGGGCCAGAGCAAAGGCCATGTGGGGCAGCCTGGGTCCGACACAGGCAAGTGGAGTGGAGTCCTGCTCTGGGCGCTGGGGGATAAACAATATCTGCTGCTTTTGGTCAGTTAGGTTTGCAAGTGGGACTCAGCGTGGAGGGTCCCATGAGCTGCAGAGCCTTGGCAAACTAGCCATTCCACAGAAGGAAGAATGCCACCAAGGCATGGGACCCACATGCCATTGGTAAGACACGTGCTGCAGGTCACTCAGGGGAGCCTGCACTTAACATGTGCACTGATGTTAAAAACAACAGACTCAAAGGCATGATGGTGATGAAGAGTCTAAATGTGCTTATGGGGGAAAACATCGAACTCCTGATAATCCCTGCTGTGGCCAGGATAGTCACAGGGATCAGGTTGCCCAAAACAGCCAGGGAGACTGAGACAAAATATATGGTTTCCAGACAGAAAACAGGAGGAAAGGAAAGACACTGATTTCTGAGAAACAGGAGACACACAAGGTGGTCCCGGTCAGCGCAGGGAGAACCCCAGGCTCAGCCTGGCAGCTTCTGAGGCTGGGGTGTTCAGGACAGAGCATGAGAAGGGGAGACAGAGAAGTCTGGAGACTATTCACTTTGCAAATATTCAATATATACGTTAGCACATGTGAGGGAAAAACCACCAAAAGAGATTGAGAGAGTGCCCTCTGCCCTCACAACGGCCTGGTGACCCCCATCCCAGCCAGGTTGGAAGCCTCGTGATCGCAGCACAGCTGAGTCTTGCCCCAGTGAGAGAGAATAACTATTGTAGGTTGAGCACCACTATGGTCTTGCCGAACAAATCTTAAAAGCAAGACCCAAGAAAATTAAGCTGTTTCCAAGAAACTTAACTATATTCCAGAAAAAGGCTCCAAGATATATTTGTTTGAACTTAAAAAAAACATTGGTTTTGGTTCCAGCACATAAAAGAGTATAATTTACAGTGCCCGCCATCTAATAAAAAACTACAAGCCTTGGAGTGGTACCTGTGGCTCAATGGGTAGGGCACCGGCCCCATATACCGAGGGTGGCGAGTTCAAACCCAGCCCCAGCCAAACTGCAACAACAACAACAAAAATAGCCGGGTGTTGTGGCGGGTGCCGGTAGTCCCAGCTACTCAGAGGCTGAGGCAGGAGAATGACCTAAGCCCCAGAGTTAGAGCTGTGAGCTATGTGATGCCACGGCACTCTACCGAGGGCGATAAAGTGAGACTCTGTCTCTACAAAAAAAACAAAAACAAAAACACAAGGCTTGCAAAGAATAAGGGAAAAAACAACCCACTATAAGGAGAAAAATAAATTAATTAAAACTAACACAGTACTGGCTTGGCACCTGTGGCTCAAGTGGCTAAGGTGCCAGCCATGTACACCTGAGCTGGTGGGTTCAAATCCATCCAAGGCCTGCCAAGCAACAATGACAGCTGCAACCAAAAAATAGCCAGATGCCTGTAGTCCCAGCTACTCAGGAGGCGGAGGTAGGAGAATCGCTTGAGCCCAGAAGTTGGAGGTTACTGTGAGCTGTGATGCCAAGGCACTCTACCCGGGGCAACAGCTTGAGGCTCTGTCTCAAAAAAACAAAACAAAAAACCTAACACAGTACTGACACATATTAGAATTAGCAAGAGAATATTAAAAGTTATTATAACAGTATCTCATATGTTCAAACAATTAAAGACATGGAAGATATAAAAAAGATCCAAATCCAACTTCCAGTGATGAAAAACACACCATCTAAAATTAATAGCAGATTTGTCTCTGTAGAGAGGAGGAGAAAGAGAGAGGAAGGGGAACTTGAAGACACAGCCCTAGAAAGTATCCAGGAGGAAGCAGAGAGAAATGATGATGACAGAACAAAGCATTATGTCAATGCCAAGTGACCTAATATATGTGTAATTGGAGTCCCTAAAAGAAAGGAAGAAATGAAAAAAAAAAACACCCTCAAAGAAATGATAGGAATTTTCCAAACTTGATGCAAACTATAAACTCATGCATTGAAGCTGATCAGAGTATCTAGTACAAGAAACATGAAGAAAATGCACCAAGGCATGTCATAATCAATTTCTTCGAAACAACTGCAAAGAAGAGTTATAAAAGCCACCAGAGGAAACAAAGACATGCACAGAGAAACAAGAACAGGGAGGCTGCAAATTTCCTGTTGGAGATGACATAAGTGTGGGTAACGCCATGAAGACTCTGGCAGACAAAATCTGCTAACTGAGAACACTGTACCATGTGAAGACATCATTCAGAATGAAAGGTAGATATGGACCTAGCAACAAAAGCTGAAGGAATTCATCACCAGAAGACTAACTCTACCAAAAAATGTCAAAATAGCCAGGCGCAATGGCTCATGCCTGCAACCCTAGCATCCTGGGAAGCTGAGGCAGGTGGATTGCTTGAGCTTACAGGTTCAAGACCAGCCTGAGCCAGATCGAGACCCTGTCTCTACTAAAAATACAAACAATTGAGGCAAGAAGATCACTTGAGTCTAAGATTTGGAGGTTGCTGTGAGCCATTATGTCAGTATAGCACTCTACCCAGGGGGACAACTTGAGACCATGTCTAAAAAAAAAAAAAAAAAAAGTGAAAATAAATCCTTCTAGGGCAGCGCTATAGCTCAGTGGGTAGGGTGCCGGCCACATGCACTGAGGCTGGTGGGTTGGAATTTGGCCTAGGCCAGCTAAAACAACAATGACAACTGCAGTAGAAAAAAATAGCCAGGTGTTGTGGCAGGTGCCTATAGTCCCAGCTACTTGGGAGGCTGAGGCAAGAGGATCACTTAAGCCCAAGAGTTTGAGGTTGCTGTGAGCTATGATGCCAAAGTACTATACCGGGTGTGATAGCGTGAGACTCTGTACCACCCCCCACCCAAAATCCTTCTAGTTATAGGAAAGAAAATAGTAACAAATGGAAATGGTATCAAAGGAATAACGAATATCAGAAATTGTAACTATGTTGGTAAACATAAGCTATTTTGTTAAATATGTTTAAAAGAGAATTAACTGTTTAAATAAAAAATAATAATGTACTGTGGGCTTTAGAACCTGTAAAAGGAAAAAGTATGAGTACAATAGTACAAAATACCAGAGAAGAGAATGATAAGGGTCTTAGGCTACACGTGAAGTGGTATATCCCACCTCAAGGTAGAGTATAAGTTGATGATGTATATTATAATCCCCAAAGCAACTGCTAAAATAATAAAGTCAAGCGTTTATGCTACTAAATCAACAAAGGAGATAAAACAGAATCACAAATAACACCCAATTAATTCACAAGAAGCCAGAAAAAGAAGAAAAAACTAATGAAGAAGAGATGAAACAAATAAAAAACATAAATAGCAAAACAATAGATTCAAACCAAACCACATCAATACTAACATTAAGTAAGTGTTAAATATTATAGTAAAAATGCAAAGAGTTCCAGATTGTAGATAAAGCAAGACACAACTCTATTCTGCCTATAAGAAATGCATTTTAAATATAAGACAAAAAGAGGTTAAAGTAGGAGCATATAAATGGAAAAAAACACAATCCTAGCACTAATCAATAGAGAGCTGGAGTGGTCATTAATACCAGATGTCAGAGATTTCACGACAAGGAATATTACCAGGGACAGACAAAGTTAGTCATTTTGTAACAGTACAGGGGATGATGCACCAGGAATACACAATGCTAAACATTTATTATGTACTTATTTTTTATGAAATCATAACTTTGTACATTGATACATTTACAGGGTTCAGGGTACTGCTTCCTGCTTCGATAGACAATGTGAAATTCTTACATTGAACCCAGTAACATTTCCATCACAATTATACTCATTTCTTAATAGTTCTGAAATGTACCCTTGCATCATGCACATTAGGTGAGGTCCCCCAAATACCTTTCCTCCGATACCCACCTCCCCTCCCCTCTCTCTCCTCTTCCCTTCTACTTTCTGGACTATTGTTATGTTTTGCCATTCGTATGAGTGTGTAGGTGGTTATATATTGATTTCATAGTAGTATTGAGTACATTAGATACTTCTTTCCCATTCTTGAGATATTTTACTAAGAAGAATATGTTCCAGCTCCATCCAGGTAAACATAAAAAATGTGAAGTCTTCTTTTTCTTTTTTTTTCGGGAGAGGGTCTTCCAGTAGAGACCGGAAAACCTGCTAGACAAATTCTAAAAGAGCTGCAACACTGAATTCTCCTTTTTTATGGCTGCATAGTATTCTGTGGTGTACATATACCACGATTTGTAGGTCGATGGGCACTTGGGCTGTGTCCATGTCTTGGCTATTATGAATTGGGCTGCAATAAACATTCTGGTGAAAATGTCTTTGTAAAATGATTTTTAATCATCTGGGTATATACCTAGTAGAGGAATTGCAGGATCGAACGGTTTGTCTACTTTCAGTTGAGTGTTCTCCAAACTTCTTTCCAACAAGGTCGTATTAGCTTGCATTCCCACCAGCAGTGTAGAAGCATTCCCTTCTCTCTGCATCCACACCAACATCTGTAGATGGGGGATTTTGTGATGCGGGCTAATCTTACTGGAGTTAGATGATATCTCAAAGTGGTTTCGATTTGCATTTCTCTGATGATTAAGGACGATGAGCATTTTTTCATGTGTTTGTAGGCCAAGTGCCTGTCTTCATTAGAGAAGTTTCTGTTCAAGTCTCTTGCCCACATAGAAATGGTATTCTTTTCTTATTGATTAGATCTAGTTCTCTGTACATTCTAGTTATCAGACCTTTATCAGAAGCATAACCTGCAAAAATCTTCTTCCATTCTGAAGGTTGTCTGTTTGCTTTATTTACTGTGCTCTTGGCTGTGCAAAAGCTTTTTAGTTTGATCAGACCCCAGTAGTGTATTTTTGGTGTTGTTTCAATTGCCCTGGGGGTCCTTGTCATAAAATATTCTCCCAGGCCAATTTCTTCAAGTGTTTTCCCCACACTCTTTTCTAGTATTTGTATAGTTTCATGTCTTAAGTTTAAATCTTTTATCTGGTGAGAATCAATTTTTGTTAATGGTGAAATGTGGGGGTCCAGTTTAGTCTTCTATAGGTTGCCAGCCAGTTCACCCAGCACCATTTGTTAAATAGAGAGTCTTTCCCCCACTGAATATTTTTGATAGGCTTGTCGAAGATCAAATGACGATAATTAGCTGGGTTCATCTCTTGGTTCTCTATTCTGTTCCATAAATCTACCTCCCTGTTTTTGTGCCAGTACCATGCTCTTTTGATCAATGTAGATTTATAGTATAGCCTGAAGTCTGGTAATGTGATACCTCCGGATTTATTCTTATTTCTGAGTAATGTATTTGATATTCGAGGTTTTTTCTGATTCCATATAAAATGAAGTACTCATTTATGCACTTAATAACAGAGTTTCAAAATACATAAAACAAAACAGATAAAACTGCAGGAGAAATAGGTAAATTCACAATTACAGTATTTCAATATAGAGATTTCAATATTCTCCCTATATAGAACAAACAAACTAAATGTATTAGGTTCCAAATGTTTGGGGGATTTCCCCCCAAATTTGGAAACTAATACATTTCTAAATAAACCATGCATCAGAAAGAATATAGACCATCCTGACTTAACTGACATCTATGGAACCCCACCCCACCCCAGCAATATGTTCTTTTCACATGGATGTGAAATGTTTACCAAGATAGACCATATTCTGATCCATAAAACAGTCTCATTAAATTAAATTTAAAAGGATTTGAATCATAAAACCATCTTCTCTGACCAAGATGGAATTAAACTAGATATTAGTTAAAAAACATTTCTGGAAAATCCCCCAAACATTTGGAAACTAATACATTTCTAAATAACCCATGCATCAGAGTAAAAAATCAAAAGAGAAATTATAAACTACTTTGAACTGAATTAAAGTGAACAGACAACATATAAAAAATTTGAGATTCTTCTAAGCAGTATTTAGGGGAAAAAATTTTTTTTTTGAGACAGAATCTCACTTTGTCATTCTTGGTAGAGTGCTGTGGCATCACAGCTCACAGCAGCCTCAAACTCTTAGGCTTAAGTGATTCTCCTGCCTCTCAATTAGCTAGGACTACAGGCTCCAGCCTCCTACAGGCTCCTGCCTGGCTATTTTTTGGTTGTAGTTGTCATTGCTGTTTGGCAGGCCTGGGCTGGATTTGAACTTGCCAGCTCTGGTGTATGTGGCTGGTGCCCTAGCTGCTGAGCTATAGGCGCCAAGTCTTAGGGGGAAATTGTAACCCTAAACTCTCAAAATAGAAAAAAACCAACAATCTGAAATCAGTGATCTCAGCTTCCACCTTAAGGAACTAGAATAAGAAGAACAAATGGGGCCCAAAACAAGCAGAAGAAAGGAAATGATAAATATCAGCGCAGAAATCAATGAAATGGAAAACAGAGAAGCAACAGAGAAAACCAGTGAAACCAAATATTTAAGGAAGAAATAATGCCAGTTCTATAGATTATTCCAGAAAATCAAACAGGAAAGAATACTTTGGAATTCATTCTCTGACATCGAAACCTGACAGAGCCCTTACGATAAGAGAAAAGTACCTCACGGGCTGGGGCTGGAGTCTCACACCTCTAATCCCAGCACTTGGGAGGTCAAGCCAGGTGGATCGCTTGAGCTCCAGGAGTTCAAGATCAGGCTGAGCAAGAGCGAGACCCCATCTCTACCAAAACTAGCTGGGCATTGTGGCGGGTGCCTGTAGTCTCAGCTACTTAAGAGGTTAAGGCAAGAGAATCTCTTAAGCCCAAGAGTTGGAGGTTGCTGTGAGCTGTGATGCCACAGCACTCTACCGAGGGTGACAAAGTGAGACTCTGTCTCAAAAAAAAAAAATCATGGTAATTCACTATGTTAACAAATTAAGAAGAATACTTCAGATCATCTCCATGGTCACAAAAAAAATTATTTGCCAAAATCCGGCATCTACTCCTAATGAAAACTCACGAAGAATGGAAAGAAACTTCTTCAACTTGACAAAAGCATCTACAGAAACTACATCCGACATGACATTTAAGACTGAAGGAGAGGACTGGTGGCTGTGAAAAGCCATCTTTGCATTGTCCCCAGGCCCAGCTTTCTCCTCCTCCTCGGAACCTCCGCCGCCGCTGCAGAGTCCGGCAGCTGTCTCGCCAGGGTCCCCCAACTCTCGCTTTCTTTCCCATCCTCCACACCGGATCACTGAGGTGCCCACCATGTCAGACACAGCGGTGGACGCCAGCTCCAAGATCACCAAGGACTTAAAGGAGGAGGAAGCTGTGCACGAGGCAGAGAATGGACGAGACGCCCCTGCTAGTGGGAAGGCTAACGAGGAAAATGGGGAGCAGGAGGCTGACAGTGAGTTCGATGAAGAAGAGGAAGAGGAGGAGGAGGATGGAGGTGATGGAGATGAAGATGAGAAGCTGAGGCCACCACGGGCAAACGGGCGGCTGAAGATGATGAGGATGTTGATACCAAGAAGCAGACGACGGAGGTGGATGACTAGACAGCAAAAAGGAAAAGTTAAACTTTAAAAAAAAAAAAAGGCCACCGTGACCCTCCACTTCCTGTCTCAGAATCTAAATGCGGTCACCTTTGAGGGGAGAGGCCTGCCCACCCGCCCGCAGAGGACATGCGCTCTTCACTACCAAACCAAAACCACGAGAATTTGCAACAGAGCAGAAAAAAGAACCAAAACTCCAAGGCCCTGCTTTCTTTAAAAAAAAGTATTTTGAGGCTCGGCGCCTGTGGCTAAACGGGCTAAGGCACCAGCCACGTACACCTGAGCTGGCAGGTTCGAATCCAGCCCAGGCCCGCCAAACAACAATGACAGTTGCAACCAAAAAATAGCTGGGCGTTGTGGCAGGCGCCTGTAGTCCCAGCTACTTGGGAGGCAGAGGCAGGAGACTCGCTTTAGCCCAGGAATTGGAGGTTGCTGTGAGCTGTGATGCCACAGCACTCTATCCAGGGTGACAGCTTGAGGCTCTGCCTCAAAAAAAAAAAGGTATTTTGTTTGTATTTTTTATTTACATTGTATATTTTGTACATAGTGTTAGGGGTCAGCCATTTTAATGATTCTGGACGATTCAAATGATTCAAACCAGCCTCCAGAGCAGTAGCTGTCCTACTTCGGATTCTGATTTTACTTGTGGTGTGACCATGTTCATTATAAGCTCATTATTGCCTTGTTAAAAAAAGCAAAAACAACAAAAACAATCTTACTCCCAGCATTCCAGTAACTTTTTTTGTGAATGCACTTAGCTGTTCTATAAGTGGTTGGTTTGTAGGAGATGATTAAAAAGGCCAAAGATTAAAACAATAAAATAAAAAAGGCCAAAGATACAAGGTTTCTTTTTTTTCCTTTTCTTTTTTTTTTGTCTATGAAGTTGCTGTTTATTTATTTATTTATTTATTTGGCCTGTTCGATGTATGTATGAAACATGTTGTCCAACAATAAACCGGATTTTTATTTTGCTGAGTTCTTCTAAAAAAAGAAAAAGATGGAAGGAACGGATTTTCCAAGGACTGGGAACAAGGATCTCTACTTATTACTTCTTTTCAACATTGTAGTAATGATCCTAGCCCATGAAATAAGGCAATAAAACGAAATAAAAGTCTTTTTGTTTTCAAAGGAAGAAGTTGAGGATAAACTCTGACCTTCTCTTTGCTCAAAATTAACTTCCTAAGGGGCCTGAGGAGGTCAAGTCTTCAGACCAACAGTCCACCTGACCCAGCTCAGCATCACAAAATGATTAGCAGACATTATCTTAACATATGTAAATCTAAGCATTCTTTTCTACTGACCCCAGGCTTTTATTTCTTATTTTATTTTATTTTTATTATTTATTTTTGAGACAGAGTCTCACTTTGTTACCCTTGGTAGAGTGCTGCGGCATCACAGCTCACAACAACCTCAAACTCTTGGGCTCAAGCGATTCTTTTGCTTCAGCCTCCCTAGTAACTGGGACTACAGGCTCCTGCCACAACGCCTGGCTGTTTTTTAGAGAGAGGCTGTTGCTCTGGCTCAGGCTGGTGTGGAACCTGTGAGCTCAGGCAATCCACCAGCCTTGTCTCCCAAATGCTGGGATTACAGGTGTGAGGCACTGCACCCGGCCTGACGCCAGGTTTTTAGACAAAGGCTTACTCCTTTAACCAATTACAAACTTAAAAATGTCTGAATCAATCCACCTATGACCTGAAAACCTACACCTCAAGAATGCATAGCCTCCATGTATTGATTATGACTTGCCTGTAACTTCCACCTCCTTGGAATGTACAAAACAGAGCTGCCTTTTGGCTGCCTCCCGATGACTTACTCACAGCTTCTTGGGTTTCTGTTTCTCCCGGGCTGTGGTTGTTCATAGTGGCTCCAATTAAGTGGGCCTCTGAAATATTTTACAAAGTATGTTTTTCTCTGTCGAAAAAGTAAAGCAGGGTTCATTTCATTTGCTCATGTCATGATTGTCTCTGTGGAAAGTTGATGGGGGGCAGGCGCTGCTGCTCACATCTATAATCCCAGCACTCTGGGAGGCTCAGGCGGGTGGATTGCTTGAGCTCAGGAGTTCCAGACCAGCCTGAGCCAGAGACCCGTCTCTACTAAAAACAGAAAAACTGAAGCAAGAGGATCTCTTGAGCCCAAGAGTTTGATGTTGCTTAGAGCCATGGTGACTCCACGGCACTCTACCCAGGGTGACAGAGTGAGACTCTGTCTCCAAAAAACAAAAAACAAAAGAAATGTTGATGGAATCTACAAAAAAGGTACTAAACTAATAAATATGTTTATCAAACTTATAGGATGCAAGATCAATATACAAAAATCCACTTTGTCAGTATTTCTATATTCTAGCAAAGAATAATGACACATTGAAATATTTAAAATATAACAAAGCCCAATGGGTCAGGGATTAAAAAGCCAGGTAATTGGGGGTGGGGAGGACTTTGTCTCCCGATCTGCACCTCCTCCCCTGGGAAGGTCGGCCATGAAGCTCGGTGTACAGTGATCTGAAGAGGAATGACTGTGCTTTAGAATTCTTTCTTCATCTAAGTTGTCACTCATATGTGTGAGGGCAACAAGAGATAAGAAATCTGCATCTTTTGCCCTTTTCTGGAAAAAAAGACAAAGACCTAGTCCAATTCCAGGCAACCAAGAAAAGGGTGGAAAGAGAATATAAAAGAAGGAAAAAGCCACAGAGCAGCAGGCTTCATGAAGAGTGTGGAACTGACAAGATACACAGACCGGAGGGAAAAGTGGCTTATCATAAAATAAATTGTATAAAAACAAGAATAGGCTCTTGTCCCGAATTAAGCTAACAAAATGGGGAGGAGGCTGTGCAGAAAGTTGGGTGAGGGAGGAGAATGTGCAGAAGAAGGTCAAGTGAGGTAGAAACACACCAATTATCTGGGGCACAAGTATGTGGAAATAACCATGACCTTAAAATCATCATGAAGACTTAGAAATTAATATATTTTGCCTTACTCAAAATAAGGCACACCACAGATACCCACAAAGTCTTACTGTAAGAAGCCGAGCAGAAGTGTTTCAAGGAGAAACAGAAACTCAAAAGGAAGAAGTAGGCAACAGAGAGGAATGCAATCACAGAAACTGGGGGCGCGCCACCAGGAGTCCAAACCAGCACCGATAGAGGAGGGGGCTGGAAACAGACTGTGTGTGTTTAAAAATAAGCTGGGAGTTACGTTCCCTGCACTATGGTAGACCAGGTGAAAACAACTGATTATTCTGGAGAAAAAACATACAGATAAAAAACATTCCTGGCTCGGTGCCTGTGGCTCAATGGGCTAAGGCGCCAGCTACGTACACCCGAGCTGGCGGATTCGAATCCAGGCAGGGCCCATCAAACAACAATGATGGCTGCAACCAAAAAATGGCCAGGCATTGTGGCGGGCGCCTATAGTCCCCCAGCTACTTGGGAGGTAGAGGCAAGAGACTTGCTTGAGCCCAGGAATTGGAGGTTGCTGTGAGCTGTGATGCCACAGCACTCTATCCAGGGTGACAGCTTGAGGCTCTATCTCAAAAAAAAAAAAAAAAATTCCTTAAAAATTGTGACAGCTGTGTAAGAGATTCTACATGGGGACTTTGGAGTATGCTTTAACTTTCTCATTATGGTCTTAGCATAAACTTATACAATGTTTACAAAGACAATAACATGATTTTTAAAAGTCCACTAGGGTATCATTTACATTGGGGGGGGAAGTTTCTTAAGAGGAAATGGGGATTTCCACCACTGCTGGGTCACGTAAGGTGGTGCAGCCACTCTGGAAAGCACTGTGCTGTCCAACAAACAGAACTCCAACCTCCCACAAGCCCACTCCCGGCCAGGAGCCAGGCTGCCCTTGTCAGTGTGCCAGGCCTGAACAGCGCTGCCTTGGCTCTGTGAAGAGATTTGCGTACCGCCCATGGGCCCGTGGCTCACTCTGCTCAGGAGGGGACCCTGGCTGCCCAGGGTGGCTCAGGGCACACCTGCCTTCCCACTGGACAAAGTGACCTGGAGGGCTGGGTAGGCCTCAGAACTGCGTGGGGCCGGGACTTGAAGGGCAGCACTTGAGTGTCCAGAACCTGAGCCAACCCCCATCCCAAGAGGCTGAATGTACTCACGGTTCATGTGGCTCCTGCAGGCAATGCCCTGGGGACAGAACAGGGAGGGGTGAGCTCAGTGGGGCCACCTCTCCTTCCACCTCTACCCAGCCATGGGTTGCGCCCTCCTCTGTGCCAGCCTTGTCCCCACTCCCCGGTGGGCCTGGGGTTGCCTTCAGCCCCTGGCTCCTGCTCAGCATTGGGGTGGGGGGTGGCCTGGGAGAACCCAACAGGGCCAGCATATAGCTGTCACTCAGTGAGTGACGCTGGGGCCCCACCTCAGGCTGACCCCACGCTCTTGTTCACTCACTCAGCAGACCTTGACTGAGCCTGTGCAAAGCCTGCCTAGTTCCAAACCATGCTCTTGGTTTCTTTCTTTTTTTTTTCTTTCCTTCCGTCCTTTCTTTTCTTTCTCTTCTTTCTTTATCTCTTGACAGTGTCTCTATCACCTAGGCTAGAGTAGAGTGACATTATCACAGTTCACTGAAGCCTCAAACTCCTGGCCCAAGCGATCCTCCCACCTCAGTCTACCAAAGTGCTGGGATTAAAGGCATGAGCACCTCGCCTGGCCGTCAGTTTATTCTTATCCCCACCTCAACTCTTGCCTGCCTGAGGGAATGTCCAAAGAGGGGGACCAGACATGAGGATGGAAGGACTTGGATTTGTGATCAGGCTCCAACCAGGCAGAAGAGTCTATGGGGAGTGGCTGCTCCTGGCCAACTGCGGGTGCAGGATACAGGGACCCAGCATGATCAGGTGGGGCTGTGGCTACCTAGCTGTGCACTCTCGGAGCCAAGAAGGGTCCCTGGTGGGCCATAGGAATCTAGGCCTCCACATGTGGTCACAGCTCTGGGCACTGACCTCCTGGGGTCAGCACAGAATCCATGTAGCAACAGCAGTCGCCCCATTCCTGGGAGAGAACTGACCCGCTCTGGACACGGTCAGCTCAGGCTGTTAAGGGGGAGATGGCAGATGGAGACCCTGGACCTCTGATCAGCCACGTAGAGACATGAGGAAATAGCAGGCAGGTCCATTCCTGTCCCTTGAGTCACAGTCCTTCCCCTACTCCTCTTTCTAAATAAACTTTTAATTTTGGAATAATTTTAGATTTATAGAGAGTTTACCCTGTCTTCCCTATTGTTAATATCTTACATTGTGATGGTGCATTTGCAAAAACTAGGGCGCCAATGTCAGTGCCCTGACAAGCCAGGCTGGAACCTCCATGTGGACTCACCCTGTTACCACCACCGTCTGTTTTCTTTGCTGGATCCAGTCCTGGCCTCACGCTGCATGTGGCCTTCCTGTCCTGACCCACTGGACTTTCTAACCACCCTAACACTTCCCAGAGACTGCTGACACGACCCCTTCTCAGAGTCATAGGAGCACAGACTGGACCAGGCCTCCTGGTCTTTGCAGCCCAGCGCTCAGCCCCCACTGAGGCCATCGCTGACCTGATGAGGCCCAGGGGTTCTGACCAGCAGAAGAGGCTGAGCCCATCTGAGGTCTTCTGTCCAGTATGGTCTGATTAGAGGCCAGGGTGGGAAATGGGCAGGTCTGGGCAGGCCCCTCCTCCGCCCCCTCCCCACACAATGGGAGGAGACCCTGCCTGGTCCACAGAGGCCTGGACTTGGCCTGGGTAACGGAAGAGGGCAGTGGCGTGGTTCTCTGGCCACCCTCACTCCCTCCCATCAGCCCCAGATGCCCAGCACACCCTGTGGAACCCTCTGCCGGCTGGGCACACACCCGCGCAGGGGAAGGTAAGAGCCCCTGCGGCGGAACCTGTGGCTCAGCGAGTAGGGCGCTGGCCCCATATACCAAAGGTGGTGGGTTCAAACCCCGCCTCTGCCAAACTGCAAAACGGAAAAATAGTCGGGCACTGTGGCCGCGCCTGTAGTCCCAGCTACTCGGGAGGCTGAGGCAGGAGAATCGCCTAAGCCCAGGAGCTGGAGGTTGCTGTGAGCTGTGTGACACCACGGCACTCTACCCAGGGCGATAAAGTGAGACTCTGTCTCTACAAGAAAAAAAAAAAAAAAGAAAGAGCCCCTGGTGGGCAAGTGGAAGACAGAAGGGTGGGTTGGGGATGTGAAGGACGGACTTTGGGCTGGGCGCTAAAAACTGAAGCCCACACAGGTGGTGCTGTGGCCCCGTGGGTCTGGGGTGCAGGAGAGGCCTCCATGGGGGTCCTTCAGTGCCCTGAGTGTCTTCCGCCCCGGTACCCCCAGCGGGGACGCCGGAAGAGGGACTCGCAAAGGCCCCAGGCCCGAGAGTTCGTTGGGGCAGGCGGGGACAGACGAGCGGCAGCCCCTCCCCACCCGCGGGGATTTCTTTCGGGCTTCTTGGGGCTTCCCAGCGGCGGGGCGCGGGGGTAGAGTCTGCGTGGGTGGGACACCCAAGGCACCGGTCAGGGAGTGGGGCAGCGTCAACCAGAGCCCCGACTCCGCGCCCTGGGGCGGCCCCGCCTGCCACCCAGGACCGCGGCACAGGGGGTTCCCTGCTGCCCGCCCCCTGCTTGTCGCGGCGTAAGCCAGCAGGCCCGGAGGGAGGGTCCCGGCTCCGGGCCGCCTCCACCCGCGCGCCCCACCCGTCTGCCGGCGCCACCTCCTCCCAGGCTCCACCCCTCGCACTCGCCCCGCCCCCAGATGCAGAAGCCCCGCCCCTCTCCCCTCCTCTGCCCTCCCCACTCCGGTGTCCTGGGCAGGACCAGAGGCAGCCCTCCGGCCCTGGGGGCCCTTTCCAGCAACTTCCTCCAGGCTCCCCATCACCTTGGCTCCCTTTCCTGCCCTCACTCTCTTTTCTCAGAGTTGAGGCTCAGCCCCTAGCCCCTCGGTCCTCCTGTAGGCGCAGACCCCGCCACACATGCTGCGGGCACACATCCTCTTCTGAAACCTCTCTCCAAACCATCTCCGTCAGCGCAGAAGCGCATGGCACCCTGCGGTCCCCCTTCAGTCTCTGCCATCCAGGACCCTCAATTCTGCCCCTCCCTTTCTCTCATGTCCACTGCAGCCCAGACCACCACCCTGCCCACCTGGGCCTGCCATCAGCTCCACTCCCACAGGTTCCCCCCACCATTTAAAGGGAGCCTCTTCCAGCCTCCACCCTTCCTTGACCCTCACTCTTGCCCCCTAGCCCTGCCCCCTGCCCTGAACCTGACTACGCCACCCACTCACCTGGCCCTTTGCCAGACACTCTCCTAGGCTCGTGGAGTTGCCTGGGTGTCCCCTAAGTGTCCCCAGGGTGGCCAGGCCATTGCCTCTCAAAGGCACATCTTGCTCCCTGCTACCCTCCACACTGGAATGGTGCACACAGCAGGTGCTCAGTAAGTGGCCCCAGCCCGTGACAACTTCTGTGTTCTTTCCATGCCTGTGTCTCCACTGTGCCTGGGCCAGACTTGGGCCCTGGGGGCTCCTGGGATGTGCCAGGTACACTTCTTGCAGCAGGTGCTGAAGGGCCTGTCCCATAAGGCCGAGTCACCCACCCTGAAGCAAGACCCATGTGCCATTCACAGCCTGGTGGCCTCCCCTGCGGCTCCCTCCAGACCGAGGATGAGCTTCTTGCCAGCATTTCCTCAGCAGTGTCCCCAGAAGCCTGGAAGCTGACATGGAGCCCAGCACCCTGCATGTGCAACACACTTCCACAGACTCCCAGAAGGGCATGCAGGCTGCTCTTCTAGCGAGACCTCCAAGGCGGACAGCCCCAAGGGACTTCCAGCTGCAGCCCCCTGTGACCACCCCTGCCTCAGCCCCCCTCCCATGCAGACCCTCACATCCTCCTTCTGTGTGCACAGTGTCCAGCTGGTGCCCATCTGTGGAGAAACCAGGGCCTCACCTGAGAACAGGAGAGGCCACATTCTGAGATGCGGGGGATGGCCAGGCCTCGGTAAGTGCCCCAGACCAGGCAGAGAAAGGCAAGTGCTGGCCCAGCTGGCATCTGGCTGTGGAGCTGAGGAGAGGGGAGTATCCAGACTGACCGCAGCTCCAGTCCCAGAGATAGACAAGAGAGAGCTGAGGAGTGGCTTCAGCTCCACAGCGAGGGACACTCCGCCTCCTGTGAGACCTGGCCTAAGTGAGCTGGCAGAGGGCAGCCCCCAGACGCGCCCACTCGCCAGGGCCCAAAGACTCCAGCCATACCCCATGGAGTTCCAGGCTGGCACGAGAAGTGTCCTGAGCCTTTGAGGCCTTTAGGATCCCAGGTAAGAGGGCTCCCTGTGGGGCTGGCTGGTAGGACAGGGCTGGCTCTGGGCCCGTGGGGTGAGGAGCCACTTTTATACACCCCCATCTCTGGGGTATGTGTCCTGACAAGGGGGGACGGTAGCCAATTGCCCTGTTGAGCTTGACTGGGCTGACACAGAGGAGAGGAAATGTCCTGGGCCCTGCACCTGCTGGCTTCACCCCAACCCCAACCCCTGAAGGCTCCTTCCTGGGACCTGAGGCTCCACCCCAAGTCCTCAGGGCTCCCTGCCCAGTCCGGGCAGTGCCCATGGGCTAACCTGGGCCTAACTCTGCTCGGGGAATCGTTCCCTGCTCCTTTTCTTACCTGAAGCTTCTCATACAGCACTGTTTGCCTCCTGCCTCTGCCAGCCTCATGCAGGGCAGCAGGAGAGAGCCAGGATGTGCTCCCCTCCAGGACAGGCCCAGAGCCTCATGTCCAGCCCTCGCCCTGCTGCAGCTGAGCAGTGCATGGGCTCCCTTACCTGCCTCTGGTGGGGGGACACTTCCATGCTGGGGGGCAGGGGATGGGGTATCTGACTGGAGAGCTGAGGCCCATGGGGTGTGTTGGGCCTGGGCGGGGAACCCCCACAGAGCATCCAAGTGTGCAGGGCAGCATTACCCCTAGGTGGGGGAGGACACAGGCCTGGGAAGCATGTGGAAGGGGCATCAGCCCCAGGGCATGAAACAAAGCAGGAAGTCAGGGGTTGTCCATAACTGTGGACCCATCCTCCACCCCACCTGGATGCCAGTGCAGCTTCCCAACCTCCCTCCCAGCTGGGCCAGCACCTCCAGCCTGCCCCACTTGGTCTAGAGTGCTTGGTGGACTAGGATGCCTGTAGTCACTTGCTGGGCACTGGGCACCCTGCCCACCCTTGTCAGTGAGTGGTGTACCTGTGGCCCCAGGGCCCTGGAGACCAAACACCTAATCCCAGCCTCCACACCAACAGCACAGCAGGCTGGATGCTTGGGGGTGGCCCGGAAGTGCCAGGCTCTGGTCATCCCATGGTCCCAGGCTAGCCAGGCCTTGAGATAGGCACCTCCACCTCACTCCACAAGCCTGAACTTGAGGCCTCTGGCAAGTGCCACAAAGTTTCCTATTGACAAATGGCAAGTGGGGACTGCTGTGCCTCTGGCCGAGGTCATGGGCATGGCCCACAGGAGTGGTGAGAACAGACACCAGTGGGCCCACTCACACTCGGAACCCTTTGTGGCCTTTCCAAGTCAGGCTCATCCACCAGGTGACACACCTGTCACCTCAAACGTGCTATGCCAGTACCTCAATGAAGTGGCCACAGGAACCACACAGGGTAGAGGGGCTGGTGCTGGTCTCAGGCCCAGAGAAAGATGGTGGAGCTGGGCCCCTCTCTCCTGCCCCTTGCCACCCTGTCTAGTCTGAGGCCAAGGAGGGTCCTGGCTGTCTCTAAGGGCTAGAGGATCCGAACCCTCCTAATATCCACAAAGACCTGGCCTTGGCAGCCCCCTTGTCCTGTGCAGGCTCCAGCAACTGGGAGCACCCCAGCCTGAGCCAAAGGAGGCCTTGGGGTATCTCTCCACGCTTGAGTCTCCCACATAGCCCACTGACCACCAAAGGGCCCAGAAGTCTGACTTCAGTCGAATCTACAACCTGGGGTGGACACTCCCTCACTCCCACCACACAGCACCAGGTTGGAAGGAAACACGTGGGTGCAGAGAACCTGGAGCAGCACAGCGAGACTTTTGTTGAATAAATGAGTGAATAAATGATGAGTGATCCGACAGGGACCTCTGCTGGAGACCGAGTGGGGCACCTTCCCGCGGAGGAAGCGTCCTGGACGCCAGGTCTCATTCGCTCCCTTCCTGTGGCCAGGGCAGGGGTTGGGAGGATGGGGGGCGCGGGGTTGGGCTGGGGTACACGGGTGTGAGGAGATAGGAGCAGGTGCAGGACCAGGAAGTGCGTGCGTGCAGGCACCGGGAGAGGGCGGGGCTCGGTAAGAAATACCATGGTGAAGATTGCACAATTTCTCTAAAATAGCTCTGTATACAAGGTCCCTCGTCTGTGAGCAGGTCTCCAAACATGCAAGCCCGGCCCGAGGGCCGCAGGGGCCTGGGCACGCCTCGTCCGGGTCCTCGTCCTCGTCCCGCGCGGGTCCTCGCGTCAGGGGGTCCAGGGGCTGCCGCCCCGCCCGGCACCAAGGGGCACGAAGGAGGCGCCGTGCAGGACCGCGGCGCAGAAGGAGCGGCAGCGTTTGCAGGGCCCGACCGGCGGCAGCGAGCTGCGGCACACCAGGCACGGCGCTCGGCGGGGCCTCTGCAGCCCTGCGGGGAGAGGGGCCCTGAGACCACGGCCGGCTCCGCGGACAGCCCCCCCTCACAGGGCCGCGCCCCCAGGCCCGGCTGCGCTCCAGGCCACTCCCACTGCCCACCCGGGCCGTGCCCCCAGCCCCACTGTCCTCCAGACCACCCCCACTGACTACTCAGGCCACGCCCCCAGCCCCACTGTCCTCCAGGCCACCCCCACTGCCCACTCGGGCCACGTCCCCCAGTCCCGCTGTCCTCCAGGCCACCCCCGCTGCCCACCAGGGCCGGGATCACGTTCCTCCGATAAGATTAATCCAAGATGGGGTAAGGGAGAAAGGCACAAATAATAACTATTAGAGATAAAAATACAGACACCGGCTCAAATACTGCAGAGGCTGCAAAGATTAAGAAGCGATGCAGGGCCGACTCCACATCCGTAACTCAGCGCCACCGCGCTAAGGGAATAAAGGAAGACCCCAGGATCGTCTCAACAAACGCAGGGAAACCATTCCAAAAATTCATTGTCCTTCATGCTTAGCAAATTAGGACAGAAGAGAACGTCCTCCATCTGATAACGCATCTTTGTGGATCCCTGCCCACTTTCCGCAGGGGGCCCTGGGCAGTGCAGTGGGCTTGAGCAGGGCACAAACCAGGAAGACCACGAAGGAGGAAGGAATAGGTGAAGTGGTTATATAGAAAAGATGAAGGCATCTATGAACTACCAGAACCAAGGAATGAATTTGCCCACATTTTGGGACACAGTGTCAATGTCCAAAAACAATTGCACTTTCTATATGTTAGCCACAAACAACTGGAAAATAAAAATTTAAATACCATTTATAAAAGTATCAAAAAAATATCAAATGCCTAGGAATAATTTTTTTTTTGAGAAAGTCTCAAGCTGTCATCCTGGGTAGAGTGCCGTGATGTCATCATAGCTCACAGCAACCTCCAACTCTCAGGCTCAAGTGATCCTCTTGCCTCACTTGTTCTATTTCTAGTAGAGACATGGGTCTCACTATTGTTCAAGCTGGTCTCAAACTAGTGAGCTCAAGCAATTCACCCACCTTGGCCTCCCAGAGTGCTAGGATTACAGGTGTGAGCCACTGCGCCCAGCCTATAGGAATAAATTCAATGAAAATTATCTATGCAGGCTCAGCACCGGTAGCTCAGTGAGTAGGGTGCCAGCCACATAAACCGAGGTTGGTGAGTTCAAGCCCAGCCCGGGCCTGCTAAGCAACAATGACAACTGCAAACAAAAAATAGCTGGGCATTGTGGCAGGTACCTATAGTTCCAGCTACTCGGGAGGCTGAGGCAAAAGAATCGCTTAAGCCCAAGAGTGTGAGGTTGCTGTGAGCTGTGATGCTACAGCACTCTACCAAGGGCAATAAAGTGAGACTCTGTCTCAAAAAAAAAAAAAAATTACTGAGCTGATCAAAGCTCTTTTTTAAAAAGGCTAGTTTTAAATAGGTGGGTGTCATTCTGATAAGATGACAGGAGGCAGGGTAGGAAGCAGGGAGGCCAATTAGAAGTTGGCTTCTAGACAGAGAGATAAGATATTTATACAAATAATTACAAGGCATGATACAATTTATTACACTACCATGAAGAAGCCTGTGTTTGGTTAAAGAATAAAGTGCTATAAGAAAGATTAAAACAGAAACTCAAGTGACCCAATTTATTTCTCTCTTGCAGAACTGGCTGGTCTGGGCCAGTGGGACAGTTCTGCTCCATGCTAGGTCATGAATAAATGCACATTCTTGCTCATGGGAAGGGACAAAGAGATGAGGTCCAGGCTTCTTTTTAAGTAAGTGAAGTGGAATGCGTCCATTTCACTTTCTTTTACATCCTTTTGGCAAGAGCTTAGTTGTAAGTCACACCTAATTGCAAGAAAGAACAGGAAATATTTTGTTAGGTAGTTCTGTATTCAGGAACAAGAGGGGAGTGGATTTTGGAGAGGCAGCTAGAATGCAGTCTCCCACAAGGCCAAAGTAAAGTGCTGTGCAGGTCCATAGTTAAAAGCTAACTCCTCTGCTTAAGGTATCCTTGGACGTATTTTTGGAGGTAGAAGCACATGAACTAGGCCTTGAAGCATGGGTAGGATTTTGACAGGCAATCGTTGTGAGGAGGTGGTTTCCCCATACTAGAAACCAAAGTGAGGAAACAGAGAAGTTTTGAAGAAAGGAGTCTATTTTGGCTAGAATTTCAGGTACCATGTTGGAACTTCATTCTGGAGATAATGGGAAGCCATTGACTATTCCATGAATAAGAGAACAACATAATCATTACTGTGCTTTAGGTAAATTTGCTTTGTGTATGTAACATGAAGAATAGGGAAGAGATTGGAGACAGACAAACCAGATTGGGAGAACAAGTTAGTAATGTCCTACAGCCATGAGGCCAGTAATAGAGTTTAAGAGGAATGCTTGACAAATCATCCTAAATCTCAACGTTTTGGAGGTCATGGACCCTTTGAGAATTTTATGAACACTATGGATTCTCTCCAGATACAGTAAGTCTAAGAGAGGTGAGGAAGCTGCAGAAGTAAAGTCTGACACATTAGCAGAGGTTGGTTCATGAAGTTTAAGGAAAGCAGCTGTCTCCAAAACATAAAAGTACAAGGAAAAGCAGCAAGTACTGATGTAGGAGAGATAGTAAGTGATCCTGGTGATCTAGCTAAGATAGTTGAAGGCAGCTGCACTAAACAGATTTTCAATGTAGATTAAGCAGCCTTCTGTCAGAAGAAGATGCCATTTAGGACTTCATAGTTAGACATAAATCAATGCCAGACTTCAAAGGACAGACTAACCCTGTTGTTAGGGGCTAATGTAGCTGGTGACTATAAGTTGAAGCCAATGCTCATTGACCATTCTGAAAATCCTAGGGCTCTTAAGAATTATGTTAAATCTATACTGCCTGTGCTTTATGAATGGGACAATAAAACCTGGATAATAGCACATCTATTTATGGCATGGTTTACTTTTTTTTTCTTTTTTTTTGAGACAGAGTCTTTCTCTCTTGCCATGGCTAGAGTGCAGTGGCACAATCTAGCTGACTACAACCTTCAACTCCTGAGCTCAAGAAGTCCTCCTGCATCAGCCTCTTGAGTAGCTGGGACTACAGGTGACTGCTCCATGCCCAGCTGTTTTTTTTTATCTTTAGTAGAGATGAGGTCTTGGTCTTCTCAGGCTGGTCTCCAAATCCTGAGCTCAAATGATCCTCCTGCCTCAGACTCCCAGAGGGGTAGATTATAGACATGAGTCACCACACCCAGCATGTTTACTAAATGTTGTAAGCCCACTCTTGAGACCTGAACAAAAATAAAGATCCCTTCCAAAATACTGCTGCTCATTGATAATAAAGCTGGTCACCCAAGAGTTCTGATGGAAATGTAAAAGGAGATTAATGTTGCTTTCATGTTTGTTAGCATAATGCTCATTCTGCAGCCAATAGATCATGGAGTAATTGTGACTTACAAGTCTTTTTATTTTAAGAAATCCATTTCATAGATTGACAGCTGCCATGGATGGTGATTCCTCTGATGGATCTGAGCAAAATAAATTGAAAACTTTCTGGAAAGGATTCACCATTCTAGATGCCATTAAGAGCATTCATGATTCATAGGAGGAGGTGCAGACATCAACATTAACAGGAGTTTGGAAGACTTTGATTCTAATCTGAATGGATGACTTTGAGGGGTTCAAGACTTCAGGGGAGGAAGTAATTACAAGCATGATGGAAACAGCAAGAGAACTAAACTTAGAAGTGGAGCCTGGAGACGTAACTAAATTGCTGCAATCTCATGACAACCTGAACAGAGCAGCAGTTGCCAAGTTTGACCAAATGTTAGAAAATTTCATTTTTTTAATCAGTGAATGATTATTGTCAGAAGAGCAAATAGAAAAAGGTACAAGTTTATCTGAATTTGAAAATTGGGATTTTAAATGATTTTTCTTCATTATTAAAGTAATAGAGGCTTGGTGCCCATGCTCAGTGGTTAAGGCACTGACCACATACATCAGGGCTGGCGGGTTTGAACCTGGCCCGGGCCTGCTAAAACAACAATGACAAAAACAGCAGCAACAACAAAAAAATCACCAGGCACTGTGGTGGGCGCCTGTAGTCCCAGCTACTTGGGTTGCTGTGAGCTGTGATGCTACAGCACTCTACTCAGGGCGACATAGTGAGACTCTCTCAAAAAAAGTGGCTCAGTGGGTAGGGCACCAACCCCATATACTGAGGGTGGCGGGTTCAAACCCGGCCCCAGCCAAACTTCAACAAAAAATAGCCAGGTGTTGTGGGCGCCTATAGTCACAGCTACTTGGAAGGCTGAGGCAAGAGAATCGCCTAAACCCAAGAGCTGGAGGTTGCTGTGAGCTGCAACACTATGGCACTCTACTGAGGGCTACAAAGTAAGACTCTGTCTCCAAAAAAAAAAAAAAAAAAAAAAGGTAATAGATAGAAATTTAATGAAAATATAGAAAGGTACAAAGGAAAAATGTTCAAAGCTCCCCCAAAGACCCACCACCTAAGAAAATCTTTCTGTATTTCCCTGGACTTTTAATTTTTATTCTTGGACTTTTAATTTTTTGTTGTATTTTATAAAATCTTTTAGACTAATCTAAAATGTTGTTATATAATTCCATTTTAAACATACTTTTCTTCCCTTCCTCCAACTTTGAGGAAAAGGAAAAATATTTTTTGCATTTAACTTTTTCTCTCGAATTCATACCCTATTTGAAATAGCAATCCATGGCTAAGAAAGAATAAGAATCAAGTTTAAAAGAGTTGGTACAGGTGCGAAGATAAGAACTGGAAAAATTAAGTGTCAACATTCAGTGCTCACTAGATGACAAGCACCGTTGTAAGGACTTTACATATACTAATCACTTCATTCATGAGGTAGATGCTACTGTGAACCCATTTTATAGATGGAGAAATAGACACAGAAGCTATAAAACTTGACCAAGGTCACAAAACTAGTAAAAAGGGTATGGTGAGATTTAGAACTCATCCCTGACTTGCTCTAGCTATAAACCTGGACATGTAGCCACCTTGCTATAGTGTCTTTCTATGCTAACTACCATGGATCCCATTTTAGTGCTGGGAGACTTAGATCAACTGCAGCTAACCTAGAACCTTTAGGTCAAGTCTTCCTTAAGTTAGGGTTTATGCATAGTAGGCATCAGCAAATGTCTTATGAAAAGGGCCAAAGAGGTAATATTTTAGGCTTTGTGGGCTATCAGGTCTTTGGGGTTGTGTGTTATGTGTGTGCACATTTAAACCCTTAAAATATCTAAAAACAATTCTTAGCTCCCATAAAGGGTTGAGTTTGACCCCCAGGCTGCAGTTGCCAACTTCTGATGCACAGACTTGGTATGGGAGATCTAGCAACCAGCTTAAGCCATATGCAAAGTAAGGTGTGGGGTATGTGCATTTTTCTAATTCATCAAATTACCAAAAAGGATTACTGACTAATAATAGTATTAAAAACCACTGACCATGGCTCGGTGCCTGTGACTCAATGGGCTAAGGCACCAGCCACATACACCTGAGCTGGCAGATTAGAATCCAGCCTGGGCCCGCCAAACAACAATGACGGCTACAACCAAAAAATGGCCGGGCGTTGTGGCGGGCGCCTGTAGTCCCAGCTACTTGGGAGGCGGAGGCAAGAGACTCGCTTGAGCCCAGGAATTGGAGGTTGCTCTGAGCTGTGATGCCACAGCACTCTATCCAGGGTGACAGC
>CAUYON010034564.1:0-20939 GCA_963573935.1 Arctocebus calabarensis
CAATTTATCTTTTTCTTGATGATTAAGTCTTGAGGCAGCAAGAAAAAAAATTAGTATGCTTTGTACTGTGCTAGTTTAGTTATTTTTTAAAAATCAGTGCATTTCGTTAAGCATTAGGTAGTTGAGTGACTGTTGTATTTGAAGCATGGTAATATACTTTTCCACTCCCCTCTGCAGCAAAACACTGGAATTTTTTTTTTTTTTTTTTGAGACAGTCTCACTCTGTCCCTCGGTAGAGTGCTGTGGTGTCACAGCTCACAGCAACCTCCAGCTCTTGGGCTTAAGTGATTCTCTTGCCTTAACCTCCCAAGTAGCTGGAACTGCAGGTGCCCACCACAACGCCCAGCTATTTTTCGTTACATTTGCCACTGCTGTTTTAGCTGGCCGGGCCGGTGCTGCCTGAAAACAATGAATTTTTGTACTGGCAAAGTAAGGACTAAAAATGTATCTTGAAACAAAACAGTAGCTTGATGCCTCTCCTCCCCGAGTAGAGAAACTTGATAATAAATAATACCCCAGCAAGCAGAGGACAGGGTTTCCCTACCTTTTTCCCCTTCAGCAACCAGTAAATAAATTTAATATTACAACCCTGTAAACATGAAATTTATAGTACTGACACAGGTTTTAGAAAATATTTTATGCTTACAAATGTATGATATTCTCTATTTTCTTCTATTTTTAATGCTCATCAAGACTAATTTGACATTATGACCTTCTAGTGGGTCACAGTTTGATAAACCTTGCATGAAAAGACGATGCAATGACGGGCCTATTCACAAGATCACTTTGAAATCTCAATGCATATACTATAGAAAGTACTTCTCCGTCAGCTCCCCCTTCCCTCAAAAAACTTTCCTTATAGAAGAGGGATTATGTATACTCCTGAGACTTCTATGCTGGTAAATGTTGAAATATGACATGGGAAACCTGATGCCTTAGAGAAACTTGCAAATTTCCTGGTCCCTAAGTGCAGCCTTTCAACTGAATCAAAGATTTTATATAACAAATCCTTTTATTAAAAGGAATGCAGCAGAAAGATGAAGCTTTTCTTGCCTCCTTTGGTTCTTAGAAAAACATGATCTTGAAATCAGCTGCAAGTTCCCTACTCGTGCAAGGGGCTTCATGCTAAATATTAGCTATTTAGGCTCGGCGCCTGTGGCTCAGCGGGCTAAGGCGCCAGTCACATACACCTAAGCTGGTGGGTTCGAATCCAGCCTGGGCCTGCCAAAAAAACAATGACGGCAGCAACCAAAAAATGGCCAGGCTTTGTGACAGGCGCCTGTAGTCCCAGCTACTTGGGAGGCGGAGGCAAGAGACTCGCTTGAGCTCAGGAATTGGAGGTTGCTGTGAGCTGTGATGCTACAGCACTCTATCCAGGGTGACAGCTTGAGGCTCTGTCTCAAAAAAAAAAAACAATAAAAAAAAAATAAATATTGGCTATTTAAATAATTTAGACACATATAAGATAAATGCAGAAAATATTTAACATGTAGTATGACATCTTTAGTCAGTCATGAGATTTTTTTGTTGTTGTTTGTTTGTTTTTTGTTGTTTTTTTTTGTAGAGACAGAGTCTCACTTTATCGCTCTGGGTAGAGTGCCGTGGCGTCACACAGCTCACAGCAACCTCCAGCTCCTGGGCTTAGGCGATTCTCTTGCCTCAGCCTCCTGAGTAGCTGGGACTATAGGCGCCCGCCATGACGCCCGGCTATTTGTCTGTTTTGCAATTCAGCCAAGGCCATGTTTGAACCCGGAAGGTATATGGGGCTGGCACCCTACTCAATGAGCTATAGACGCCGCCCTTTCTTTTTGAGACAGAGCCTCAAGCTGTTACCCTGGATAGAGTACCGTGGCATCATAGCTCACAGCAACCTCCAATTCCTGAGCTCAAGCAAGTCTCCTGCCTTTGCCTCCCAAGTAGCTGGGATACAGGTGCCTACCACAACGCCCGGCCATTTTTTGGTTGCAGCTGTCATTGTTCTTTGGCGGGCCCGGGCTGGATTTGAACCCGCCAGCTCAGGTGTACGTGGCTGGCGCCTTAGCCTGTTGAGGCACAGGCGCTGAGCCAGTCATGAAATTTTTTAAGTACCTATTATGTGAAAGGAACTGAGATGAAACTGCTTGTGTCCTATATAAACAAGTATAGAAAAGTAGAGATGAGGAGGCGGTGCCTGTGGCTCAGTGAGTAGGGCGCTGGCCCCATATACCTAGGGTGGCGAGTTTGAACCCTGCTTCGACCAAACTGCAACAAAAAAATAGCCAGGCATTGTGGCAGGCATCTGTAGTCCCAGCTACTCAGGAGGTTGAGGCAAGAGAATTGCTTGAACCCAAGAGCTGGAGGTTGCTGTGAGCTGTGATGCCACAACATTCTACTGAGGGTGACAGCTTGAGACTCTTGTCTCCTAAAAAAAACAAACAAAAAGACTATAAAATGTTTAGGATAGCAGAGCAAGCAGTGATGAGCTTGGGCTATAGGATTCACTTGGGTTCAAATCCTGATCCCACAATCCCACCAGAAGATATGTGTGTGTGTGTGTGTGTGTGTGATCTAAGCAAGTGATGGAAACTTTCTATGGTTTCATTTCCACATCTGTAAAATATAATAGTATAATTATTCCTGTCTCACAGTTTTAATGGGACATAAGTGAAATACTGACCCGTGGTGAATGCTAAATTACTGGTAGCCATTAATAGGTCAATGAAACATAAATCACATGACATTTTCATTCTATAATCAGCTAAAGGGGGATGGCTTGGCGCCCATAGTTCAGTGGTTAGGGCACTGGCCACATACAATGGGGCTGGCGAGTTAGAACCTGGTCTGGACCTGCTAAACAACAATGACAACTACAACAAAAAAATAGCTAGGCGTTGTGGCAGGCGCCTGTAGTCTCAGCTACTGGGAGGCTGAGGCAAGAGAATTGCTTGAGAACCAAGAGTTGGAGGTTGCTGTTAGCTGTGATGCCACAACATTCTACCAAGGGCAACATAAGGAGACTCTGTTTCAGAAAAAAAAAAAAAAGAATCAGCTAAAGGGGAACAGAAAAGAGGAATTGGTAACTGGTCTGCAGATAAGAGATGTCTAAAGGGAAAAGGGGACTTCCATACGTGCCGAGATGGCAGAATGACAGCACATTCCTTTCCTGTGCTGCCCAGCCTTCTCCAGCTGCCCAGAGCATCCTCATGGAATGGATAGCCATTGCTGGCAACAGCTGAGTGTGGTAGTGGCACTCAGGGTTGGGGAACTTCAAATGACACAGTGCTGTCAGGGGCTGATTCTGTCTGGGACGGAGCTTTTGTGAGATACCCATGAATGATCACCCTCCTGTGCACTGGAGTGCTGAGATTGCTGGGTATGTGTAATTACATATCCATCAGGAAGGGCTACTGTCTTCCTTTTGGGGGAGGAATAGAAACAAAAAGAATCAGACATGAGGCTGCATTCAGAGTATAATCAATACGACCCTGGTTTTGAAAAATTTAGTACAAGTTCATTGTTTCAACATGCATTTATTGTTTGCTTACTATGTTCCAGAAGCTGGTCCAGGCAATTAAAAAATAGTATGTGTATGGCTCAGCGCCTGTGGCTCAACGGGCTAAGGCGCCAGCCACATACACCTGAGTTGGTGGGTTTGAATCCAGCCCAGGCCCGCCAAACAACAATGACGGCTGCAACCAAAAAATGGCCGGGCGTTGTGGCGGGCGCCTGTAGTCCCAGCTACTTGGGAGGCAGAGGCAGGAGACTCGCTTGAGCCCAGGAATTGGAGGTTGCTGTAAGCTGTGATGTCACAGCACTCTATCCAGGGTGACAGCTTGAGGCTCTGTCTCAAAAAAAAAAAAAAAAGAGTTAACAAAACTTTGAGATATTTGAATTTACTTTATAAAGAAATAAAACAAATCCATAGTTATTTGTGGGCACTAGAATCATTTTGTTACAGTTTCATTAATTCCATGCATAGGAATAGATGGGCCCTGAAATGTTGTTAATACTTGAATTTGATTATCCAATTAAACAAAATAGTAATAAAATAATAGCTAACATTTTATAAGTCCAGAGTTCTTAGTCAGTGTTCTAAGTGTTTTCCACATATACTGAAAATAACTCGATGAGATATTCATTGTTACCATACCCATTTTATAGATAAATAAATGAAGGCAAAAATTATACATCAGTAAATTTACAAATCTAGAAATTATGTTATACCTTTTCGGTCAATGTTTGGAGGACGACAGCCTTGGAATTCTCTCCATTTTTCTCTGGGTCATTTGTGATACTCAATAAAATTAGAGCAGAAAGTGTGTTAATTACTAATTTATGATTTTGCAGCTGCAAACCCACCTTTTTCTACTTTGTGTGGCTCAGCTGGGCCTCTGCAGACATTTCTGCTTTGCCGGCTGGTTTTACCAGTCTGTACCAGAAGGGGGCGATGGAGGCTGAAGGCGAAACAAGGGTTCCCAGCTCCTGGGATGCTTCTTCTCTCCAGCCCGAGCGGTTGCTTTTTGTAAGCAGCGTCTGATTCCATTTTGCGGTTTGCAGAATGTTTGCAGCTGTTTCAACTCTTGGAGAAGCAGCCGCACTGCAACCTCCCTCAGAGATACCCGCACCAGCTGAGCCCCACGCCCCTTCCTCAGGTGTCTGAGTTTCAGCTCCTTGAGGCCCTTTCCCGAAGTGCCTATGTTTTGATAATTTCAACCACAGCCCTTTGCTCCCGTAGTAGTGACTACCTCTCTGCAAACGTTTTGCTTTTTAGGTCGCTTAACACGGATTTAATCCTGTCTCTTCCCACCACCAAAACCTAACCCTCAGTACCTGCAAATGTCACCTTATTAGGAAATAGGGCCCTTGCAGGTGATGGCATTAACCTGAGGTCATCATGCGCATCCCTGAACCAATATGGTTATAGTCTCATATGTAGTAAAAGGGGGACATTTGGACCCAGAAACAGACATACACAGAGCCAGGAAACCACGTGGAGTTGAAGGTAGAGACAAGAGTGGTCTGTCTAAATCGCAGGAGGCCCAGAGATTGCAGCGACAGGGAAAGAGGAATGGGGCGAATCCTTGCTCACAGCCCTCAGACGGAAAAAACACTGCTGATCCCGGGATCCCAGACCTCGACCTTGCAGAACTGTCACGAATTTATGGTCACAATAAGTTATTGTCGTGTAAATCCCCCAGTTCACTGCTATGCTATGGCAGCTCTAGCAATGGAATATATCTAGTTAACGACTTTATCCTAGTTAACAACTTTAAAATTAAATTTTCTCTGATAAAATAATTGGAGTGATTTACTTTTCCTGACTGGATTCTGAATTTTATGGAGAATCGTGGAATCTGTTTTGACTGTGGTAATCTTAATGGCCATCCGTGTCACCTCGCCGCCTTATAATTATTTAGCTTTAGCAAGAATGTGTTTAATCATGAAATGTTAAAGCTTTCTGGGAGAGCACCTTCCACTTTTAGCAGTTCTTAGGAAGACTGCATGGCATCTCTTCAAATATTCCTCTTTATTCCTTTTGTAGAAGCTCACAAATAATCCCATTAATAATCTAATCTAGCATGTTACCTGAAGACAAGTTCAAGCTCACTAGTCTATGAAATTTACACCCCCTTACTTCTTTGAAAAAGTAAAACTCTGTATCACATCATACCTTTGTTTAATTCTTTTTTTTTAAATTTTTTTGTAGAGACAGAGTCACACTTTATTGCCCACTGTAGAGTGCTATGGTGTCACACAGCTCACTGCAACCTCCAACTCTTGGGCTTAGGTGATTCCCTTGCCTCTGCCTCCCGAGTAGCTGGGACTACAGCCGCCCGCCACTATGCCCGGCTTTTTTTTTTTCTTGCAGTTTGGCCAGGACTAGGTTTGAACCCGCCACCCTAGGTATATGGGGTCAGCACCCTGCCCACTGAGCCATAGGTGCCATCCTTTATTTAATTCTTAATAAACTGTTCACTTGTAAAAAATAATAATAATAAAGTAAAATGTAAAAAAAAAAAAAAGAAAAAGTAAAACTCTCTTCCTCAACTTTTGGTGACTTCCCTGGTCTCTTAGTTCACAGAGAAGGGACTGGGAAGGGATCACAGGCTCTCTGATAACCCTGCAGGGTAGTTGATCCTTAAAGACGCCTTTGCTCATTTAGAAGAGCAAGGTGCTCTCTCAGAAAATACCCCATTCTCCTAGAAAAGTTCAATCATCCCCTGTGATTTTTTTGTCATTTCTGACCAAGGCTCTATTTGCACCATGTTATTTTAATTATTTTGTGCCAATATAACTTAAAAGTCCTTTTACCTGGCTTTAATAATTTTAATAATCTTCATCTTACAGTGAGCTCTACAACCACTAACAAAATTCTCTCAAATCTGAGACTCTTTCCTTAATTTGTTGTTGGGAGTCTATTTTTTACCTCCATTTAAACATTGTCTTCTAAACCCTGAGATTTTTGAAAACGCACTCTGTGTAGGGGGTTTACTGATGACACACTCCAGTGTCTTCTCAATTTCTTCCTCAAATACATTCATCCAGATCTGGTTTTAAGATTAGACATGTAATTTTATGCAGTGTAGGGAGTAACTGTAGCCATTTCTATCCTCTACAGCTACTACAGAATCCTAAGATAGTAATTCCAACACTGAAAGTCTGCCTGGGCAACATCATTACTAGACATAACTCAAGTAAACCCTCCCTATTAGCTAATTTGAATGTTCTAAAAATAGTGTGAGGTGATTGGGAGCCCTGTAAAGAGTGATTGCAGAGTTGTAATGTTCATCTGATTAGGAAGGAATTTTAAACATTTTCCCAGTGGCATGAGTTGTCACTGTCCTCCACTAAATATAACTCCCAAAATTTCAAGGCCAGCATTTTCATTTTTTCTTGCCAGAACTCTTCCCATATTGGCAAGTTAGAGATAGTGATAACAGCTCATGAAATACGAAAATGTTTACTTTGAACAGAACTTTAACTTGAAAAGCTAGAGGACAGCCATAATGCACCACTATGAAAACCATTGTTCTTATTTTGAGAAATATTTCTTCTGATAGAAAATACAGGGATGTTTTTTCCTCATTAAAAGTGACAAATTCAATTGGTTTGAGACTTTACTCGGAAGACAAATGTGTCAGTGCCCTAACAAGTGGGCAAAGTTTAGTTTTAAGAAAGTCATAAATTGAAGCTAAAATCAAACAAAAATGCACTTAGGGGGTTGGAGGTTTATACTTATTTAAATGTCTTAAAATAAACTCTTTCCTCCCTTTACTGATCCAACATGACTCTCTTTGCAAGACAGTGAATATTCTATATGCACACATGTCACAAGTTCAAAATCATAAGTTCATTGTGGTCATGACTTATCTGTTCCCAAATACTAGACTTTTATAGGGATAATTAAAAGAGTAAAAAAGTCAGTTCTTGACGTTCAGTTCCTGGGTGTCAGTGGTGCAGATCCAGACCAGTATAGTAAGGGTTTTGTCTCAAAGACCCAAACCAGGAGGCAATACACATTTACAATATAGAGATATATGAATGCCCAAATTTTGAGAAAAACTTCTCTATGTCCATCTCTTCAATGGCCTTCAGAGAACTCAGGAACATGAGCCTTCCTCTGGCCTTTTTAAATGTCTGGGTACCTCTCAAGCATGTATTGGCCTAGAAGAAAAATGTCAAAACATTTTCTAGAATTCTGCCAAGCCAGTTTTTCTTTCACTGCTTTTCCCAATTCAGTTGTACTCCTTCCTCTTCTTTTTGACTTGTAGTTTCAAGTAGAGCAATCATTAAATAAAGGTACCTCACGCCTAAAACCCAGGATATTCCCCACTGAGGAAGAGAGGTGGGTCATATAAATAAGAAGGAAAGTGAGACAATTAGAGGTTATCTATAGGACACAGTAGGTTACTGGCTATGCCTCTCTTTCTTATATCTACAGTCATACTGTTGATTTGTGTCTTAAAAATGTACAAAAGAAAATTGAACCCCTTTCAATAAAATTGACCATTCTCAAAAATATATAAGAATGGGCAATTTATAAGAGAGAAACTGCAAATACCATGGGTTGTTAACAACGGAACACTATTTCCTCACTTCTGGTTTTCACCCGGAGGAATATTCTCTAGCACTCCTGGTCCCTTAGTTTAACTTTCCCCTGAGAAGTTGGAATGACTTATTCAGTACACTTAGGAAGTGCAAACACCTTTACTTATCCAGGCTCCGACCTTTTTCTTTACCATTCCCACTTCTCCTTTCTTTGCCCAGTGGGAGGGAGGTGAAGGTTGGTGCAAAGCCAGACCCCCAGTGATAGGTGAGTCAGTCTCCTTATTCTGCGGCTTGTATAACAGAGGAGATTAGACTCACATTAACCCACCACCCTCTAGACCAGTGGTTCTCAATCTTCCTAATGCCGCAAAGTATTTTGTTACAAAGAGGTCGTGACCCACAGGTTGAGAACAGCTGCTCTAGACTGACCTCTATCAGTTGTATAGATGTTAGTTATAATAATGATCTTTATTCTTGTTTTATTTATCTATTTGTGTAGAGGAGAAGGTGGATGCTACTTTTTGTCTTGTAGATCCTGACATGTTGGCCAAAACTTACATACTTGCGCTATTAACAGTCAATACATAGAAAGTTAAATATAGTTCACGCTGAATACTTAGATTTACAAAATCAAACACACCAAATCCATATGTTAAAAAGAGTTAAACAGAACTAAAAAAAAATAATAATAAACCTCTTTAATTTGAAATACATATTTTGGTTATCCTTGAAGACTTTATAATGTTCACTACTATTTCCTCATCAAAGAGTTCCCAGACAGCTTATATCTAAATTAAATATCTTCTCCCCCAGTTCTCCTATTACTTGTTATACTTCTAGTGTACAGCTTGCCAGTATCTGCCTTGTCATACAAGTTTTGGGTATTGTTTTCTCTGGAGATAAGGGGCCATGGGTTATTGTAATTATTTTCTTTCAGTTTCTAGACACACGCCCTGCATATAGTTGCACTCAATAAGAGTTTATTGAAATCACTTAAATCACAGAGTTTCCTTGGAAGCCAATAATGAACAAATCTAGATTGTTTTATTAATAATTTAGAACTAATGTCTTTCCACAACAAATAAGTAAGTGAGGTGATGGTTACATTAAATAGTTTGATGTAAGCTTTCCATATTGTATACGAAATCAGCACATTGTATGCCATAAAGGCATTAATGTATACAGTTATGATTTAACAAAAAATAAAAAAATAAAGAGAATTGGTGAAAGTCAGGAGGGTAATGGAGAAAGGCAAAAACATTTTGCTTCATGCAAAATATATGTTTAGTTAAGTTTATGAATGAATTCTCTGAAAAATAAACGTTCTACATGTTATTGAAAGCCCACTTTTTTTAGAATCCAGTTTTTGCCATAACTGTGCCCAGCTTCACTACAAGTTGTTAAAGAGTTATCATTTCTGTGTTTAAAATAAATAAATTTAACATTTCAAAAAAAATTTAGAACGAGCGAGTTACATAATAAAGTCAAATTTATTCCACTTGACAAAATAGCTGTAGTGAGACTAGGTGACGCTCCACTGTTTTTGTTTTTCTTTTCAACTCTGTGATGACTTGTATTTGTACTAAGTTTTGTGGAATTTAATTTCCATAAACTAAAGTTCATTTAATGAGTATCATGTAATGGCAACTAGAGCAAATCATTCTGTACATGAATATTTGGTGATGGAAATAATTACCTCCTGCACTAGTTTTTCTGATATTTCTCTTAACATATGTTTGAAATAATTTATTCTTTCCATTTATTCTGCTAAGAATTTAACTGCAGTATAGATGCTATTGCTAGACGGGCAATATAATATGACACCAAAGATACAATGTGACTATTTCAGTGTGATGAAAATCTGTCCTTTAAAAATTAATAATCACAACTTTTGTAACATGGAGGTATTTCTATTTAGTCAAGCTTTTCACAAAGAGTCAATGATTATATAGAATTCCAGATACTGTGAATTAGTAGAGACCCTGATACATTGGAGGGCCACTTACTAGTTGTAAATTTGGGAAAATAACTTATGGTGGATAGTTTTCACATATAAGAATGCTGTGATAACTACTTCTTTGGGTATTTGAAAAAGTAAGATTATGTATTGTACACATATTTACAGGTTTATATAAACACTGGTTTTTATTATTATTTAAAAAGGAACACATTTGTAGATGGTGTCCTCTGATCTCATGGTTACTACAAAAATGCCACTAAATAATCTTCAATTTCCTATTGATTATTATTAACTCTAGTACCTCAATGCCTAGGTGAAATGCCACCGAATGATGCCCATAAGATTTAGTGGTTAAAATACCTTAAGACAGCAAACTCAAAATCACAGCTTAAACATTTCAGAAACAGCTAACAGCTACTAGTTACATGTAATTCACCATGAATACCATTCATACCTTTATAAACTAATATGCTTTTTTTTACATAGTAAATAATTGAGTACAGTTATGTGTATAATCCTTGTGTTCCAGAGTTCTAATAATGTACAGATGTCACTTTTGTACGAATACACCAAATCATATGATTCAAATTTGTACTATTTGCTAAATGGCATTAGAGATGTTATTTAAAAGCACAGATTTAGATGAATGAAGAAGTTCAGCTGTTTTTCAAGCTCCCCCACCCCAGGTGTTCTCCTTGGGCATCCTGATGGCCATGGCAGAAGTAGTTGCACATGAACAAATAGCTATGCAACTCCAGGGACCACCACTCACCTAGACTGAAAGATAAATCTGGTCCCTTGTGTTGCAGGGAACAATCTGCACGGCCACACACGGAGACTCTGGTGGTCATGGCAGGTGTTTCTCATGCAGTAAAGGGGACTATCTACAACTCCACACTCTGTCCATGTCCACTGCTTTCATTGTCTTTTTGTTCCATGATTTCTGAGGATCCCATGACCATAATGTATGCAAACCAAGAGACGTAGCTGGACATCTCTTTAGTGTTCCTAAAAATTCAGTGACAATTACATTGTCAAACAGAAATATTCTGAAATGGTGATGACACCAGTGTTGCGAGTAAACCCTGCAAAGTGTCATTTGTCTGTAAACACTGTCACACAGTGTGTTGGACATGTAATTATACTTAAGAATCGTATACGTTTCTTACTTAATATTGTGGCATCTTTAAAAAGGTGTAACAAATAGTATTGATGACAGAGCTGAACAAATTTATTTTCGCCAATTGTCAGTGGAGAGCGACTCATAGTGGATCCTGTTGGGGAAATGGCCAAAGTCCGGGAGTTTCTAGGCCTCATATGTGTTGTATCCAAGAAACATTTCTATTTCAACTGAACTAAGGGGTTCTCTTGCCTCAAGAAGCCAGAAGACAGTCATGCCCCGAAGTGCTTGGGCAAGAGCAAAGGTCGGACTCATCCCTGCATTGACCCCCACATCGTCCACAGACTTCGGAAAGTCTACAAACCCTTCAACATGATGTTTTACCAGGTGATTGGTCAGGACTTCCAGTGGGAAGAGGAAGAGGGAGACAAATGAGGCTGGAGATGTGGAGGGAAGGCTAGTGAATAGCTCTGGAGGCTCCTGAGTTCGGACCCTCCCTCCCCACCCTGGAGCTGCAGCTTCCCTTGCTGGGGTAGCAAGCAGATCTCCACCTTCGTCCCAACACAGCTGCCTCCAGAGCTGCTGGGTAGGCACAGGGGTGGACCCCATGGCATCACCATGGAAGGCCTGGGCAGCAGTATCCGGTCGATGCCATGGATGGCCATCAGAATCCACTGTTCATTACCCTGTGCTAGTTAACAGAATCTGAAGACAGGATAAAAGGCTGCCAATGTCAGAGACAATGCTATGAATGTTTAATGAGTGACCAAAAAGAAAGAAAGGTCTACTTTGTGGGGTTCTTCCCCTGTACCTGGCACAGGCACCTGTGGTCTAAACCCCCAGAAAACACTTTGTGGCTGAGCACTCCAGGACTCCTAGGGAGCGAGGTCCTCCTTCTCTGGTGTTTCCGGCCTTTTCTTCAAAGGCCTAATCTCACAACCCTTGGACTTCTTCCTTCCCCATGTCATGAAGGCAGAGGCATACACGTTCCTCACCAAGAATGCTGATACCCCTGGGAGCCTTCTTTCTAAGAGCCCCTCTAAGGAGGGTTGGGGCTCTCTCTTCCTGAGTAGTCTGGATTAGAGAAGCTTGTCCATATGCCCTTGCATCAGGGTCAGGCCCACGGGACTGTGCTCAGAGTAGTGTAATTGTAGTGGAGTTCAGAACCCTGAGGTTGGCAAAGGTAAATGGCCTCATCAGGGAGTGAAAGAAGAAATCCAGTCCTGGCTCGGCACCTGTGGCTCAATGGGCTAAGGCACCAGCCATGTACACTTGAGCTGGCAGGTTCGAATCCAGCCTGGGCCCGCCAAACAACAATGACAGCTGCAACCAAAAAATGGCCGGGCGTTGTGGCCGGCGCCTATAGTCCCAGCTACTTGGGAGGCAGAGGCAAGAGACTCGCTTGAGCCCAGGAATTGGAGTTTGCTGTGAGCTGTGATGCCACAGCACTCTACCCAGGGTTACAGCTTGAGGCTCTGTCTCAAAAAAAAAAAAAAAAGAAATCCAGTCCTCTCGGTGGGAGGTCTCCTTACCTGAACACCCTTCTCCCCAAGCACTAGGTTTTGGAGGCATGCTTTGGGGGTGGCCTTTGTTCCCTAAGGTCCCCAGAAGAGCAAAGACCAGAGCTGGCATGCCTCTCACTATGAATAACCCTGAACAATGCCAAGGAGGGCGGAGCAGTCACCATCCTTGTATTTGCCTCCCCACCCTCACCCCAGGGTCATCTCATGCTTCATCTACCCTGCAGAGATGGCAGGTCCTGGGGAAGTAGTGAGAGGGCTGACTTGTCAGATCCTGTTTATGGGAGTGGGAGAGAGCAGGGCTGTCTGCAGACACCCCAATTAAGGGCTGCCAAGTAAAGGGCCCTTCCCATTAGTTGGATTCAATTACAATGTGCCATTTGACATCAAGCACTTGTTCCCAGATCTCCAAAACCAGAAATTGTTCTAGTAAAACTGGAAATTTGTATGAGTGGGGGGGAGTTAAAATCTGTTCAGCTGTTATTAAACTGTCATTTCTCCCACTTAAGAAAAAAAAAAAAAAGGATCTAGAGGCCGAGGGAAGAGGATCACTTGAGCCCAAGAGTTTGAAGTTTTTATTAGGTATTATGACACCAGGACACTGCCTAGGGTGGCAGAGTGAGACTCTGTCTTAACTAATTCATTAAAAATAAAAACCCAATAACAGAATCTCATTGCCCACAGCTTAGAATAAAATCCAAATTCCTCAGCTTGGCATACAGGATCCTTTGTAATTTTACTACTGCAACCTTGCAAAGCCACCTTTCTCATTCCTCTCCAGTAGGCAACCTTTAATCCAGCCATACCCAATTTCTTGCTACTAAAAGCACCATGTATTTTCATGCTTCCATGATCTACACTGCTGTCTCCTGTGCCTCAAATGCCACCTCTTCCCACCCCCACTCATCTACTTGAATAGATTCCTTCCCATACAGACCTACTTCTCTGTGTATTTGTTATTTTAGGAAACACTTACTTTCGGAGAACTGAAAGTTACTCAAACTAGCACAAGAGGTAATACACTATTACAGAGATTAATACCAAGACTTAAGCAAGAACTTCTTGTAATTTCAAGGAATTTAAAACTATCAACTATCAAACTCCCAGCCTGGGGGAACAATCTAATTGGAACTTTTTGTTCCATTATTGTTTGAAAAGCAGATTCAGCTGGAGAAAAAAAAAACACCAAAAATTATGATTTCCTTAGTTCTACCTGTGAGGGGTGGCCAAGAATGGAAGCAAATATTCAGAAATAATGAAGAACTTGTGAATGAACAATGACATTTTCTCTTTGGTATTCCATTTACATAGTCTTCATTAGCCTGATAATTCCAGAAAACTCTTGAGGCTTAGTTTGACGAATAGTGTAAACATCTATGTAGAATATCTCACACAATCCCAACCCACAGGAGTCACTCAATAAGTGGCAACATTTATCCCTAGTTCTTCAGATCGTTAAACATAGTATTCCAAAAATGTTTACTGGATGGAATAAGTGGTTAATACGAGCTTATTAAAGTGAAAGGAATGTCCTAGATGCAGGACTTATCTTCATTTCTGTGCATGATCAGATATCAGGAATAGAAAAGCTAATTTTCTATAAAATCTGTAGCATCTTACAGGTCATACATTACCAATCTACACAACCTTACAGATAATATAAAACTATTGAACATAACTGTACTGAGAAGCTAAGGATGCTATATTTAGTTTATTGAGAAACTTTTGTAAACTTTTCTAAAAAACAAAGTTTAAGGGTCCAAACTGAGAAATTTTGGAAAGTAAAATAGTTTTTCTTATATCCTACCTTGGCCTTATTTTATGCTTTGCAGTTTCCATCAACTATGTCATTCAAGACCAGAAAGAGCAATAAGCATTTCCATTAATGGCAAAATAAATGGAAACAAAAACTACTAATATATAGTTTGGGGAAAGAACATGGAAAAGAAAATAAAGATCGCTCAAAAAGCAAAAAACATATTTTGGAAACTCAGATTATTCCTCCCAGCTGTCTTATGTGAAGCTGAACTAAAACTTGGCCCCCTGGACTGTGGTTTCTTGAACAATGGTTAGACCAAAGATTACAAAAATTATTTGTATGGTCATTATTGGGGCACAAATGGTCTGACTACACAATGAATGTTCTATATTCCACCCCAGAATCCACAATTTTTTTAATACTTACCTTAGGCTTCCAATTTAGTATCATCTGTGCTCAGAGTTTTTTAACAAACATCTATCACAAAAATGATCAGTGATTTCTGAAAAGATAAAAGAATAAAGGAACTTTACTGTCCTCTCTCCTATAAAACCATCCAAAACAATAAGAATGAAAAAATATTTAATACGTGAGGAAAATGTCTGTGACTTTAAAACACAAACTGTAAAGAAAACCTGTTGCAAGTGGTACATTTGGACAAAATAGAGTTGGGTTCTAAGAGTTAACCCTAACCTCCTCAATTCCTGGTGAAGATAGAGGATATGTCACAGTTTGGAAAAAGTGATCCAATAATTCCTGAATTGAAGTGATGGATTTGCAGGTTTAGACAGGCTACAGAAAAAACAAAAGTTGACCCCCTGCTATCTCCACGCTCATTTACCAGACCTATAGGGAAATGGAACTGAGAGTTAAAGAATCACATGGACATGCCTCTGTGACTTTATATACCTCAACCTTTTGCCCAGGAAGGTGGCCAAACATGGAAAGGATAGAGAGCCAGAGTATTTTCATAGAGAGAGACATACAGACTTAATCCTGTGTCTTTGCTGGGAAGCCCAGCAGCTTCCATAACAACAGAAATCAGAGGAACATCAAACTGAAAAATAATAATGTGCTTATTATTTAATTTTAGAATATATTTGATTTCAAAAACAGCACATCATTTTGGTTCCATATTTAGCAATCCCCCCCTTCTAGTCCACACGCATTTCTTCAGCAATTAGGCAAGATTCTTCAAGCAAAATAAAAAGTAAAAGATATTTGAGAAAATTGAAAATCAAGTGAAAAAGGGATTTATTAAGAAAGGACTTTGTTGATTAAATGGGCTCTAAGGTTTTAAAGCCTGTAAGCAGGTGTTTTATGTACTTTTGAAAGGGTCGACAACAGAGAGGAAACTTCCTCATGTTCAGACATGTAATTCCAAAGGAACGCTGTTAAGGATTTTAAACGTTTTCCTAAGAACAGTGAAACCAATAAGGATTTCAATCAGGGTGGAGACACTATAATTTATTTTCTTAAAGGTGAATTCTGACTGTGAGTAGGGCATGCAGTGGAAGGGGTATGGACAGAGTGAACAAAAAGGGGGAAACAAACACAGATCAGTGATAGGGGTCCAGGTAAGCAATAATGGTGGCTTGGACATAGATGATAAAAAGGGGTCTGGAGAAAAACAGAAATAATTTACAGCATCATTAGCACTTGGTGATTGATCAGGAGAGAATGATATCAGAGAAGGAGGTGTCAATAGCTCCAAAATTTCAGACATGTGCAACTTGATAATAGGTGGTGCCATTTACTATTAATAAAATAGTAAGAGCAGATTTGAAGGCTGTGAGTACAGAACATGAGTTCAACTTCAAGTAAATGGAACATAAGATGCTTGGGAGGTTCTGCACATGCAGAATTTAATAGAAAATCTAGTATAATCTGAACTATCTTCTTCCAACCCCAGCTGACCATTAATCTCCTTCTATTTCTCATGTTGGTTCATATCCCATGTTGGTTCATTCTGTATTGTTCTTTGCTTTCATAGGTCAAAAGTATGAAAATATTCAATGTATATTTCAATGAAAAGCAAAGTAATCAGCTAGGTAGTATTGAGGTAGTAATGTATGGCAGCATTTTGAGTCAGGCCATGATACAATTAAGTTATTATAAAGATGTATAAATGGATCACAATAGATCAACTGAAAATTTACACACATTAGCTCTCCAGACCAGCTTAAGAATGGGAAGAATATTCATTCTTAATGAATGAATGGCTGGGATGGATACTAATCTCAGGATTACAGCAGCCAGGAAGATGGTAGTGTGAGATGTTGCTCTGTTTACCAATAATAATACCTGAATATATACCTGCATGTCAAAACTTTCTACGCACTGAGGCTAAAAGCTCCCCTTGTCCTCCTTCCATTTCTTCCTGGTCTCAAATCCTTCTAATGGCTTTCTTTATAAGGGAAAGGCCAACTTCTTTCACTGACTTAAAGAGCCCTTGGGATCGGGTCTTTCATTGACAATCTACACACAGGTCTCAGCACTCCTTTAATTCACTTCACTTCATAAACACAGGCGTCCTTGACGATCCTCCAGTCAGCCAAGGTTGGGCCTGTGTGGGGCCTTTGCACTTGCTGGTACCTCTTCCTCTGTATGCTCTTGCCCTACTCCCTGGCTCACTCCTATCCCTATGTGTCCTCCACACCTCTGCTCAAATGTCCCTCAAGGGGATGCTTCTCTGGTTATCTATGTGAATGAGCCCCTCTCCTCATTGCTCTGTCCCAGTAGTTTTCAACTAGTGTGCCGTCAGAGGATCTCAGGTGTGCTGCAAAAATTTTTAAAGATAATTAATTCAATTATTTTTGAAAGAAGCTCAAAGCACAATAAGTATATTCTTTCCTTTCCTTTTTTTTTTTTTTTTTTTTTGATCAACAAAATTTAAGTGTGTCATAGAAGTTTAGCTATAGGTTCAAGTGTGATGGTAAATAAAAACGGTTGAAAACACTGCTCTATTCCCTTGTCTGATCATTTATTCCCATATTACTTATTGCCAACTAATAAAAATTCACTGCCTTTTCTTTCCCCTCTCCCAGCCCACCCCAATCTAGAATGAAAGCCCCTTTAGATCAAGGATTTGTTTTGTTCACTATTGTATTTGTAGCACATGAAACAAATTCTGGCACATAGTAGGTACTCAATAAATATTTGTTGAATGAGCAACTGGATGAATGGATTACTGGAAGTTGCAAGATAGAGGTGGAAGTTTCCTTGAACACCACTGCACACTCACGATTATTAGAATGTCTGTGTGTATTGTGTTAATTGTTGTCATACAGAAGCTTCACTTTTACATAGCCATTCATTTTTTATTTAACTTTAGGTCTTTGGTTCCTAAGCTTCATTGATTTATTTTTTTATATCAGTGTAAGAAAAGTTTGTCTCTGTTCCAGTACAACATCTTTTATTTCTCCATCAGCCCACTGATTCTCTCCATTCTCAGGCTTTGAATCCCTAATATTCTGTTACAGGGTATACCAGAGCTGTAAATAAAAATCCACCAATTCATTTAGAAAATAATAAGTTGGAAAAAAAACTTTGTCCACTAGTTTATGTAATTCTACTAAAATACCAGCAGATGTTGCTATTGCAACAACATTCTGATTCCTAATTTCTTCCTGCCCGGAGAAGCATGGTAACACTGTCAAGAGCTGCCAAAATTTTCTGAAAGTGATGCTACCATTTTCACAGTTTCAGCATTTTAGTGCTAAGGAAAGGGCATCCATAATTCTGTTTCTTGTTCATAGTGACAATTGCTTAAGATGTAGGTCTCATAGAGGGCTCCCATGCCCCAGAGCAAGTATCTCATTTTCTCAAGTGTTATAGAATTGACTACTCAGGCCCCACGATTCTTGAGCTTAGATAAATGCCTGTTCATCTTTAGGCTAATTTACTAGATAAAGTCATCAACTTTTAAATTAAATTAAATTAATTTATTTAGAGACAGAGTCTTGCTTTGCCTCTCAGCTAATATGCAGTGGTGTCATCATAGTTCACTGCATCCTCTAATTTCTGGGCCCAAGCGATCTTCCTGCCTCAGTCTCCTAAGTAGTTAGAACTACAGGTATGTGCCACCATGCCCAGCTAATTATTTTATTTTATTTTTAGAAATGGGGGTGGTCTCACTCTTGCACTGGCTTGTCTTAAACTTCCCACATCAAGAAGACCTCTGCCTCCCAGAGGGTTAGGATTATAGGTATGAGCCACTGCACCTAGCCAAGGTCATCTTCTTAAATGATTTCTGCTTAGGTGGTCACTTAGGGGGCTTCTACTTTAAAACTTTGATTTGTCTGTTAAAACTCTTCTGGGCAAAAGCATACAGTAAAAATAGCTAAAAGTAATACAAGGCTTTCTAGTGTACATAATTTCTTCAAGCACATTTTTTCATACAAATCTTCATAACAAGCCTATAGGAGTTGTACTATAAATAATTTTTCAAAATTGAAGGCATATAACTCAATCAGAAAGTTCTGTCATTGTAGGCAACAGCACATAGAATTACATATGAAGATATTTGGAAATTTTCATTCCAGGATGGATGCTGTGTGTGGAGCACAAGGAAACTCATGGTCTCTGACAACAGATACACTGAAATTCATCCTCACTTCATTGTTTTCTAACTCTCTGTCTTTGGTCAATATAGTTAATTTCTATGACCCTCGATGCCTTCATTTTTAAAACAGCAATAAAGAAATGCATTTTTCAAAGTGGCTACACATCTTAATGACTCAGAATAATGATTACAGTAGTCTTTGTCTTTTTTCACAAATGCATGTCTTGTTGAGTACAGTACTCCAGAACTCCAAATTCACCTTTAAAGGACTATTTGAGAAGTCAGTGTTTTGGGAGCTTTTTATGAGGGATTAGGTAGATCTAATTTGAATAGGCTTAGAAGAGAGGAATTATTGTTAATTTAAACAGGAGGGATCCGGCTTGAAAAAAAAAAAAGAGAGAAAGAGAAAGATGCTAATATTAAGATCTGCTAGCTTATTAGCTGCAGCTACATGATATGGCTGTGGCAATATCTAAATTATTCTGGCCAGTCTGGAAAACACAACATCTTGGTTTCCAAGTACTCAAAAAATGCCCACAGCATTTTACATGTGAATCTAAATTACTAAATGGTCTAGTTTATGAATTCATAAACCATGAAAGGCAATCATTGAGAGGAAAACAATAGCTTTTAGAAATAGACAACTTGACACTACAAAAAGTAAGTGCTTCCAACCTAAGAGTGAGGGAGAAAACAAAAATAAAACTCTAAAAATTAGTGGGAAAAACCTCCAATCTGAAAATGCACCTAAGTTTTACCTACTTGATTAGTTCTGGGAGCCTCACTGCAGCACAGTAAAATAATTGATGCCCAGGATGGTGACCCTCAGTTTGAATTGTGTATAACATGTGTACATTTTGGAAATACTCCCATTTTTTAAATACTTAGGGTTATACATGCTACATTTGTTTAACTGATAATTCAGCATAATAAAACACTTTATTTTTCCGATGACCCCAAATTAATGACTTCTGACTTATAAAAATATTTCATATAGGGTTTGTAGATTATTAAATAACATATTTAAACCTGATTCACTTTTCCTCTGCTTTTTTTATATGTCAACCTAGTGCTTACTTAGTTTATTCCACATGTGGGATACCAACCAGATGCATTGAACGTCTGATTTTTCTGTTTTTAACAATCTTCCTCCTTGTGGGAAAATAAACAAGAAATCATTGCAGCTACAATTTATGCAAGACTCTGTAGTATTTTCTTACACATTGGGACAACTACTCAGGGCAAGCTGAAAGAGCACAAATTTGCTAACAAATCCTATTATCCCTTTTTTTTTCTTTCATAACCATTACAACAAATAAGAAAATGTAAATGTAACATATTGTAAATCTGTGGCTTATAAGAAATACACAGAGATGAAGAATATAAATATTTACCCAATAAAAATATGTAAATATGTGTTTTTTCTAAGATGGTATTATTAAAGGTAGATTATAAATAACTTTTTAATAAAAATGTATGAGAACGCTAATCCTTCTTATTCGATCTAAATGCACCATTTCAAATATTTGTAATGCTGCACTGGAAATACATAATTACAACATCTAAGGCTAAATTCATTCCATTGAAACCAAAAGGCATTCTATTGAGATGACACGTGAAAATATAAATCAAACTTAGCTTGAGAGTTTTTTTCCTCATTCTTGTTTCTATCCTACAGAATGACCCGTAAATTCGTGGAGAGTTTGAAAAGACTCGAAGACACCTGCTCATCAGTGCTTGGAGTACATTCCTCAGTGTGAACCCTGCTCCTTTTTTTTTTTTTTTTTTTTTTTTTGGGCAGAACCTCAAGCTGTCACCCTGGATAGAGTGCTGTGGCATCACAGCTCACAGCAACCTCCAATTCCTGGGCTCAAGAGAGTCTCCTGCCTCTGCCTCCCAGGTAGCTGGGACTACAGGCGCCCACCACAATGCCCGGCCATTTTTTGGTTGCAGCCGTCATTGTTGTTTGGCGGGCCCAGGCTGGATTC
>CAUYON010034565.1:0-13176 GCA_963573935.1 Arctocebus calabarensis
CCTAGTAGCTGGGACTACAGGCGCCCGCCACAGCGCCCGGCTATTTTTTTGTTTTGCAGTTCGGCCGAGGCCGGGCTTGAACCCGCCACCTTCGGTATATGGGGCCGGCGCCCTACTCGCTGAGCCACAGGAGCCACCCTGGCCATTTTTTTTTTTTTTGTTCCAGCTATCATTGTTATTTGGCGGGCCCAGGCTGGATTCGAACCCGCCAGCTCAGGTGTACATGGCTGGCGCCTTAGCCGTTTGAGCCATAGGCACCGAGCCTTCTTTAGAATTTTTAACAATACCCTTAACTCTTCTAGCCATAAAGATTAAATGAGGCAAATAACCACATTTTAGAAAAATACTTGGAACAAAATGCACACCAAGTGTTACTTATTGTTACAAATAATAGTCTAATGTTTTCTAATTTCTGATTGCAATTTTAAATTCAATTTTGCTCGTTTGGAAACTTTTTTTTTTTTTTTTTTTGTAGAGACAGAGTCTTAGTTTATCGCCCTTGGTAGAGTGCCGTGGCGTCACACAGCTCACAGCAATCTCCAACTCCTGGGCTTGGGCGATTCTCTTGCCTCAGCCTCCCAAGTAGCTGGGACTACAGGCGCCCATCACAACGCCCAGTTATTTTTCTGTTTTGCAGTTCAGCCAAGGCCAGGTTTGAACCTGCCACCTTCAGTATATGGGGCCAGCACCCTACTTGATGAGCCACAGGCACTGCCCTTGGAAACCTTTTTTTGTTTGTTTGTTTCTTGTTGAGACAGAGTCTCAATATGTTGCCCTCGGTTGAGTGCTGTAGTGTCACATCTCGCAGCAACCTCAAACTCCTAGGCTTAAGCAATTCTTTTTCTTCAGCCTCCCAAGTAGCTGAGATTACAGGCACCCGCCACAACGCCCAGCTATTTTTTTTTGTTGTAGTTGTCATTCTTAATTTAGCTGGCCTGGGCCAGGTTCGAACCCGCCACCCTTGGTGTATGTGGCTGGTGCCATAAGCACTGTGCCATGGGATGCTGATCCTAAAAACCTTTTTTTTAAAACTAGGAAATTATTCCTTCTATAGATAAATGTGTCACGTTATGGTTGGTCTTGTATATGGATCTTTGCTTTTTTATTTATGGGTTCCTGTACAAGGAAGCTAATGTTAAAGGATGATATGATAGTAAGGCTGAGTGTAGTGGCTCATGCCTGAAATTCCAGCACTTGGGACCCTGCAGCGGGAGGATCACTTGAGCCCAGGAGTTTAAGACAAGCCTGGGCAATATAGTGAGACCTCATCTCTACAAAATATTTTTCTTAAAAATTATCTGAACTTGGTGGCATATGTCTCTAGCCCAGGAGTTTGAGGTTGCAGCGAGCTATGATCATACCACTGTATTCTAGATTGGGTAACAAAATGAGACCTTGTCTCAAAAAACCAAAACAGGCTCGGTGCCTATGGCTCAAGCAGCTAATGAGCCATACACTTGAGCTGGTGGGTTCGAATCCAGCCTGGGCCCGCCAAACAACAATGACGGCCGCAACCAAAAAATAGCCAGGCGTCGTGGTGGGCACCTGTAGTCCCAGCTACTTGGGAGGCGGAGGCAGGAGAATCTCTTGAGCCCTGGAGTTGGAGGTTGCTGTGAGTTGTGATGCCATGGCACTCTACCCAGGGCAACAGCTTGAGGCTCTGGCTCAAAACAAAACAAAACAAAACCTAACAAACTATCCTAAATATAATTGTTTGGCAGGTGGATATTTTCACTTACTGCTTCATCTTCATATTTTAGTTTTAAGATTTTAAATACTAGATTGTAAATTGTAGTGGTCAAGAAATTGATTTAATGGTCATGATAAATTGTTTTTTCATGAAATAAGGAATAGCATAGTCATGAGGGATAAATATTCATGAAACTTGTTTCAGTGCCATATGTGCATGTGTGTGTGTGTGTATGACTACACACACATTTATGCATGAATGTTTCTTATATATGTTTGTGTGTATATATACATATACACAGGAACATAGCCATATATATTATATATATATATATATATGTATTTTTTTTTTTTTTTACTCTATTAGGATATATATAATCTGTTTCTTTCTATGGGTTGCATATATATATGTATATGCTTATTGATGGCTACTGTTTAAATTTATAGATATAATACTAGTGTTCATTCAGTGAACATATACTGGGCATTTACAGTATGCATCATTGTACTTGATGTTAGAGATACAAAGTTTGTAACGTAAGTTGTGATCTCTACTGTCAAATACCTAAAGGATGTTAGTGTAAAAGGGACAGAGGACAAATTGCTAAGAATACTTAAACACTATGATAGTGAAAATTGCAGTGTGCTATTCACTTTTTCACACATTGTCCATAGACCTTTATATTTTAAAGAATTCAGATATCTTTTTGAGCTTCAAAACAATCTGTGGTAATCTTATGCCTCCTGGGAACTAAGAAACAAAAACTTGAAGAGTTTGACCAAGATCACCTAAGTAGTAGAGGGGGTGACAGAACTAGATCTACACCTTTCTCCTAATCTAATGTAGTGTTATTTCCCCAGGCAGGGCCCTGAAAATTCAGACCTGTAGTAAATTACAAATTCCAATTTGAGCAATTTAAAAATCTTATAGGCGGCTCGGCGCCTATAGCTCAAGTGGCTAAGGCACCAGCCACATATACCAGAGCTGGTGGGTTCCAATCCAGCCCAGGCCTGTGAAGCCACAGCACTCTATCCAGGGTGACAGCTTGAGGCTCTGTCTCCAAAAAAAAAAAATTCTAAAGAAGAATATAATACTAAGACAACTTTGTTAGTAAGTGGCAAAGCCAGTCCTTAAACCTAGATCACCTAACCACAAAGCCCACACTCTAAAGCATTACTCCAGTGATAAACATCATACGTATAAGACAACAATGACAACTACAACCAAAAAATAGCCGGGCGTTTGGCGGGCACCTGTAGTCTCAGCTACTCAGGAGTCTGAGCAAGAGAATCACTTAAGCACCGAAGATGGAGGTTGCTGTGAGCTGTGACAATACGGCACTCTACCCAGGGTGATAGCTTGAGGCTCTGTCTCTAACAAATAATAATAAAATAAAAATCTTATAGGAAAAATAAAATTGAGGGGATAGAGCTTTGATGTATAAAAGATCAGTAGGTGATTATGTTTGCTGAAAATAATATACACAGCATATGATAATAAAGGAAATTCAAATGAGAATTCCCACTATTAACTAAAATTTCATTTAATCATTCCTTTTTCACTAGGAACTTCTTGACTCTGCCTTCTCTCCAGTTTCTTTGAGATTTTTGTAAATTTGTTTTCTTTATTAATGATGTTGATATAAACAAGTATTTATCTGTTGTCTCATTTTACAACATTGGCTTTTTAAATATAGTACAGTTTATTCAAATCTTCCTTCTGTTTCCCACTATCTTTATGGGAGTACAAATTCACTTACATGATAGAATCAAAAACTTTGAGTGTCCCTTATTTAACATACTTTGGATAGCTTTGGGTTGCAGCGGTTCTCAACCTGTGGGTCGCAACGCCTTTGGAGGTCGGAAAGCTCGTATTTCCAATGGTCTTAGGAATCAAGACACGGAGACACCGCTCCTTTATCCTTCTCCAGGCGGTTCAGCCCACATGCAGATTCGCCCACAAATGAGTCCCCAGCGTGATGACATCATCTGCATTAAAGGGTTGTGGCATTAGAAAGGTTGAGAACCACTGGTTTAGAGTATACTTTCTAGGGATCTCACACATTAATAAGTTCTGCCAGAGCATAGAACACTAGCTCATTTACCTTTGTCTTCATTTACCTCCTTCTCAAGAGAAGTATGAATGATTCCAAAGCTTTGTGTATTTTCCTTCAACTTTCTCCTAAGTCTTCATCACAAAATCGTCCCCTCTTTCTCTGTTACTTTGCTGTCTTTCTCCCCAGTACCCTGGCCCTTCTTTTTCTAATTATACCCCCAAAGGACTGCCAATTTACAGTTATTTGAGCCAGAATTCTTAGAGATTTCAAAAGATATACAAAAGCCAAATCCATGTGTCCTGGAATTTCAAGAGGACAACTTATTGGGAGAGGTTAGTAAAATCTTTCCTGCAAGTCATACAGCATTCCCAGAAGATTCTGCTTAAAGGAAGTAAATTTGTCCTTGACCAAGTCTAGGAGTATAGCTATTTTTATTGTACATGTCTTTCTGGTAATAAATTCTATTCTGTGTTTGTACTTTTGTTGGTAGATGCAAATGAAATTGATGGAAATGAAAGACCTGGAAAATCATAATAGTCAGTTAAATTGGTGCAGTAGCCCACACAGCATTCTTGTAAATGGCGCGACAGAATATTGTAGTCTCAGCACCAGCAGCAGTGAAACAGCCAACCTTAATGAACATGCTGAAGGCCAGAGCAACCTAGAGTCTGAGCCCATACAACAGGAGTCTCCGGTGAGTCCAGTGGTTCTGTAACTTTCACAATCGACTTCCTTTTTTTTTTTTCGAGACAAGTCTCACTATGTCGCCCTGGGTAGAGTGCCATGAGCTCACAGCAAACTCAAACTCTTGGGCGTAAGCAATTCTCTTGCCTCAGCCTCCCGAGTAGCTGGGACTGCAGATGCCCACCACAATGCCCAGCTATTTTTTGTTGCAGGTGTCATTGTTTAGCTGGCCTGAGCCGGGTTCAAACCTGTCAGCCTTGGTGTATGTGGCTGACGCCATAACCACTGTGCTATAGGCACCAAGGCTCACAATCAACTTCTTTTTTCTTTTCTTTTTTTTTTGCAGTTTTTGGCCGGGGCCAGGTTTGAACCCACCACCTCTGGTATATGGGGCCAGCGCCCTACTCCTTTGAGCTACAGGCGCCACCCACACAATCACCTTCTTAATGCAGATCAAAGTTTAAATATATGACCTTGCCCCACCTGAGGACAGTTGATATTTCTTTTGAAAGAGTTTTTTTAAGTACCCTCACCGAACACTGAAAATAATTCTACATTATATAATATTGAGTACATTCATTTACCATTTATTTGGAGAGCAACAATGATATGCAGGACTGCCCTATTATACAGAGAGCAACAGAGACAGAAGACCTTCCTTCAAGCAACATTTGGACTCTAGTATGTTAAAGGGCTGTGATCATAGAAGCACAGGATATTTAGGCAGGACAGTTTGGAGAGAGGTTAAGCAAAGAGGAGAGTGGTACATTCCTGGCTTTGAAAACACTATTACCATAGGTACAAGGTAGGAGAAAATATGTAGCACAGAATCATGAGAAGTTTTGAAGGATTTATTGTGGTGGTGGGGAGGTACTAAGAGATAAGGCTCTCTCTAGTAGACATTTGCGTTACTTCTGTCTGATACTTTATGGAAATATAGATGTATATTATCTACCCCAAATTGCCTGAACTAGAGTTTCTGGGATGGAGCCAGGTATAAATGAGTATAGGTTAAAAAAAAAAAAATTCTGTGGGTGGTTATGATATGTACCTAGATGAAAATGATCACTTTTAGGTTAGAAAGAACTAGAGAGTAAAAAATTTATATTCATCTTAAAACATTGAGGGACTCATCTGACTGCAGTGAGTAGCCATCAGAGAGTTTTAAACAATAAGTCACATGATTAAATTTTCCTTTTAGAAATGTGGAAAATACATTGGCAAGTGAAGACTGCAGACATAAAAATACATTAAGAGACTGTTGGAATAGTCTGTGTAAGAGTTGCTTTAGTTGTTAGTTAATCAGTAACAAGAGGGATGATGAAAAGGATATAGTTTGAGAGGGATTAAAAATGAAAAATTAACTGACTCGATTTTATTTATAGTGTAGTCATATGTGCATTACACAGTTTTCTCTGAAGCACAAAAGGCAGACTACTAGATTATCATTCAGACGAGTAGGGTAGTATAAAATGAAGATTTTCCTTGCTACTTCTTTAGCCTTTTGCCCACCAGTCTCAGTCAAGAAAGCAATCGAGAGGCTTAGTGCCTATAGCTCAGTGACTAGGGTGCCAGCCACATAACACTGAGGCTGGCGGGTTCAAACCCTGGGCCTGCTAAACAATAATGACAACTACAACAAAATAAAAATAGCCAGACATTGCGGCGGGCTCCTGTGGTCTCAGCTACTTGGGAGTCTGAGGCAAAAGAATCACTTAAGCCAAAGAGTTTGAGGTTGCTGTGAGCTGTGACACCACGGCACTCTGCAGAGGGCAACAAAGTAGTCATTGAAGGACTTGTAACCAGAAGAGTCAAGATCAGAGTTACATTTTTAGATCTATTACTTTGGTTACTATTAGATATAAGGAGTGTGATTGGAAAAGCAAAGCAGTTGGTATGAAGGCTACTAGAGTAATCTGAACCAGAAATGATGGGGCTATAAATGACAGTGACAGTGAGGATGGAGAAGGAAAGGATTTGAGGAAGAGTTAAGAGGGAGAGGGGGCAAGACATGGAGTCTTACTCCATCTGGGGTTTAAGGGGTCCCAAAGGCTCCTGCTGTGAGTGACTTTGATGCTTGATGAAACCTGTTTCCTAAGAAAGATTCGATAAATATGTACTGCTTGTCTTTTTAAATTTTTAAATAATTTTTGATTATCCTTTGTCAGTTTTCACTGCCAAGTAAAAAAGTGTATTGTTAGTCCATTAGCATTAATTTTTTTGTAGGCAAGAAGCAGTCCTGAAATACCACCTTCGACTGTGACCGATGAAAACGAAGTGCTGACTGTAGCTGTTAACGAAGAAGTTTGTCCTGAATTTGACACTGGCAGACATTCAAAAGAGGTAAAAGTAATTTTATATTTAAATGTTCTCATAGCCACATGTGGGGGTATATGCCTGTAGTCCCAGATACTCAGGAGACTGAGACAGGAGGATCACTTGAGCCCAGGAATGTGAGGCCATAACAATAGTGTTGTGATGAAATGGTATCTGCTTGTGAATTTGATTTGTGTTTGTCTAGTGACTAATGTGAGTATTTGTATGTATGTATGTTTTTATTTCTCCTGGCAACACTGTCTCTAAAAGCTAAATAAATAAATAAATAAAATTTGGTCATTCATTGTGGTTCATGGCTGTAACTCTAGAACTCTGGGAGGCTGAGGAGGGAGGATCCCTTAGAGCTTAGTAGTTTGAGGCTGGCCTGAGCAAAGAGCAATTTCCTGCCTTTACTAAAAATAGAAAAATTAGCAGCGCATTGTGGCTGGTTCCTATAGTCCCACCTGCTGGGCAGGCCGGGAGTGCACTTGAACCTAGGAGTTTTAGGTTGCTGTGACCTAGGCTGATGACTCAGTTGATAGCTCAGTTGATGTTTTTCAAAGCATGTTTATTAGTTTATTATAAAATGTTATTTTTTAAAATTTTGGTTTCTAAAAGTTGCTTTTTAATTTAAACTTTTTTTAGGAAGATCCATTTAATGCAGACCCAAGTTCACTAACAGATCCGGTTGCAGATACAAACTTGGATTTCTTCCAGTCTGATCCTTTTGTTGGTAGTAAGTACTTATTTTTTATATTATAGATTTACCCAAAAAGGGGTTTTTAAATATATAAACTGTGTAAGAATCAGAGCTTCAGTTTTGAGGGCCTGTTTGTCACAAAAAAAGAAATGAGAGCAAGGGTTTTATATGTGTTTAGATTTTCTAGTATTTATCTTCCATAACCAATTATCCACTGGCTATTTATATTCCTTCTTTGGAGAAATGTTTTTTCACATCATTTTGCCCATTTTTTAAAATTTGGTTGTTTTATTACTGGTTGATGGACATTTGGGTTATTTCCACGTACTAATAGTGCTGCTATATAAACAACTGTGTAGAAGTATTTGTGTGAATATATGTTTTTATTTTTCTTGGGTATATAACAGGTCATATGGTAACCATGTTTAATTGGGGATACCTCTATGTTTCATCAGTCAAAGAAGTGTCAGACCGTTTTTCCTAAGAGGCTACACCATTTTATATTCCTACCAGCATTGTATTTGGGGTGCAGTTTGTCCATTTCCTTGTCAACACTTGTTATTGTCTATCCTTTTAATTATATTCATCCTAGTGGTTATGATGAAATGGTATCTGCTTGTGAGTTTAATTTGTATTTGCCTAGTGACTAATGTTGAGAATCCTTTTATATGTTTATTGGCTGTTTATATTCCTTCTTTGGAGAAATGTTTTTTTCACATCATTTTGCCCATTTTTTAAAATTCGGTTGTTGTTTTATTACTGGCTTGTAAAAGTTCTTTACACATTCTGAGTACAATTACCTTATCAAGTACATAATTTGCGAGTATTTTCTTACATTCTGGGTTGCCTTTTCCTGTTCTTGATGGTGTACAATTAAGCACAAGAGTTTTTAATTTGGGGGAAGTCCAGCTTACCTTCTTTTTTCTGTCCCTTATGCTTTTGGTGTCATATGGAAGAAATCATTACCTCATCCAAAATCACAGCGCTTTACTCCTATGTGTTCTTCTAAGAGGTTTTTTTTTTTTTGGTAGAGACAGAGTCTCACTTTATCACCTTCTAAGAGATTTTTTGTTGTTGTTTTTCTTGGATAGCATCTCACTCTATCACACCAGATAGAGTGCGGTGGTGTCATAGCTCATAGCAACCTCAAACTCCTGGGCTCAAGCAATCCTCCTGCCTCAGCCTTCCAAGCAGCCAGGACTACAAGCACCCACCACAACACCCGGCTAGTTTTTCTGATTATAATAGAGAGAGGGTCTTGCTCTTGCTTAGGCTGACCTAGAACTCCTGAGCTCAAGCAGTCTTCCCACCGTGGCCTCTCAGAGTACTAGAATTCCAGGCGTGAGCCATGGTGTCCTAAAAAACATTGCTTTTGTTTTAAAGTTTACCCTTTAAATAATAATATCACAGCAGTAAAGATTGTTATGTTTAATTCCTGCTTATTTATTTTACCACAGGTGATCCTTTCAAAGATGATCCTTTTGGGAAAATTGGTCAGTATATTATTGAGTTACACCTTAGCTTGAATTCAATTCTGCTTAATTATAAAGTTCTTTTGTATTTAGACATGAGAGAATACAAGTTGAGTAGTAGTTACAGGAAGTGGATGTTCTTTTTATTTAGTCTTGGAACTGATCTAAAGCTCCAGTAAGATGCTGTATGTGCCTGGCATTTTCAGAGAGAAAGTGGTATATTCTTTTTTTTTTCTTTTTACTCTTATTTATTTATTTATTTATTTATTTATTTATTAAATCACATCTGCGTACATTAGTGCAATCAAGGGGTACAGTGTACTGGTTTCTTTTTTTTTGAGACAGAGCCTCAAGCTGTCACCCTGGATAGAGTGCTGCAGCATCACAGCTCACAGCAACCTCCAATTCCTGGGCTCAAATGAGTCTCTTGCCTCTGCCTCCCACGTAGCTGGGACTACAGGTGCTCGCCACAACGCTTGGGTATTTTTTGGTCATTGTTGTTTGGCAGGCCCAGGTTGGATTCTAACCCGCCAACTTAGGTGTATGTGGCTGGCGCCTTAGCCCATTGAGCCACAGGCGCCGAGCCAGTGTACTGGTTTCATATATAACCTGAAATGTTTCATCAAACTGTTTAACATAGCCTTCATAGCATTTTCTTTTTTTTTTTTCCCCAGTGGTAAGACAGAATTTATTTACAGAAAAGAATACAGAAAACACTAAAGCTCCTGGTAGAGAGGGAGAACTTAAGTGGGGAGAGAAAAGCTCTCTCCATTTCTCTCCCAGTCTTTCCCCGTCTCCCCCTTTAGGCTTTTAGTCTTGGGGTATATATAGGTGTATGGGTTCCTTGGCCAGGAAACAAATGAACACAGTCCCTTCCACCGGGGGAAGAAAGTGGTATATTCTTTTGAATTTGCTTAATAAACTGCTTTCGTAAAAATGTTAGTTAGTGTTTAGCCTTTTGTGCTTTTAATAGTATGAGGGTGCCCAATAAATGTACATACTTTTTAAGAGAAAAGGCTATCCTATTCATGCCTGCCACATGGTGATGCCAGCATTCATGTGATTAGCACCTTCTTTTGAGCAGATGTCATATTGCTACTGTAATTCAGTTCAACTTTGAAAAGTAACACACAGATAATGGCTCTTAAAATGTGTGTACATTTTTTTGGTGCTCCTGGTATTTATTTTGGTTTCTCCTTATTAACAAAAGGTTATGTGACCATAATGATCTATAGTACTACAGAGTTTAGAACATAGTTTTGTTTGTTAAAATTACAACCCATTGAGGTGAATTATTATTAAATGTCAGGTTTTAAGAGATAATTCCTTCTGTGGTAGTTTTTATTAATTAGAATAAAGCAAATCTTGTTTACTATTCAGTTTGCTTCCCAAACCTGTTCTAATTAGTATAGTATAGCTATAGTATAGCTACTGGCTATTAGCCATGGGCTCAAAGAGAAATTTGTCTCTTTTAATTATGATAGCATAGAATAAAGAGATACAAAATTGAATTCCTTGCAATATATGCTAATTTTAAAAATAAAAATAAGTTTATTAGGTAAAGGCTCTGTATTTTTTTTCAAAATCACAAAGGCATCTGTGAATTAAGTATCTAACTTAGATTCTGCATAAATTTAAAATATCTGTTAAGGCAATGATTATGCCATCAGGTGATGGATAATGTAGTACAGTAATTTTTTTAGTCTCTTGTATTTTTGCTTTATTTTCTTAGATCCATTTGGTGGTGATCCTTTCAAAGGTTCAGATCCGTTTGCGTCAGACTGTTTCTTCAGCCAGTCTTCCACTGATCCTTTTGCCACTTCAAGCACTGACCCTTTCAGTGCGGCCAGCAACAGCAGTAATACATCGGTGAGAGGATTAAAAACTTTTTTGGGGGGGGGGTTTCACTCTGTCACTCTGGGTTGAGTCTCACTCTGTCACCCTGGGTAGAGTGCCGTAGCTCCATAACTCACAGCAACCTCAAACCCTTGGGGCTCAAATGATCCTCTTGCCTCATCCTCCCAAGTAGGTGGAACTACAGTTGCTCATTACAATGCCCAACTTGTTTTTTCTATTTTTAATAAAGACAGGGTCTCACTCTTGCTCAGGGTGGTCTCAAACTCATAAGCTCAAGGTAACCTGCCTTGGCCTCCAGAGCACTAGGATTACAGGCCTGAGTCACCATGCCTGGCTGATTAAAAACTGTTACATGGGCTCGCTCTCTCTTTTCTCTCCCATCCCCTGTGTGTGTCTCTTCTCTTCTCCTCTTCCCCTTGTCTCCCCCCATGTATCTCTCTCTCTCTCTCTCTCCCCTCCTCCTTAATGCTGCTCTGCAGCTTCCCCCGCCAATAAAGACCTTTCATACAAGCAAAAAAAAAAAACACAAGAAAGAAAGAAAAGAAAAACAGATAATAAAAAAACTGTTACATGGGCTCGGCGCCTGTGGCTCAACAGGCTAAGGCACCAGCCACATATACCTGAGCTGGTGGGTTCAAATCCAGCCTGGGCCCGCCAAACAACAATGACAGCTGCAACCAAAAAATGGCGGGGCTTTGTGGCGGGCACCTGTAGTCCCAGCTACTTGGGAAGTGGAGGCAAGAGACTCGCTTGAGCCCAGGAATTGGAGGTTGCTGTGAGCTGTGATGCCACAGCACTCTCTCCAGGGTGACAGCTTGAGGCTCTGTCTCAAAAAAAAGAAAAAAAACTGTTACATGGATAATAAGTATCCTAAGTGAGTTTCTTAAAATATAGTGGTCAAAAAATCCTCATTTAGATAAAGTCTATGTAGTAATGGTCCAAATAAGAATTTTAGTCTCTTTTTTTTTGGTGGAGACAGAGTGTCATTCTATCATCCTCGGTAGAGTGCAGTGGAGTCACAGCTCACAGCAACCTCTAGCTCCTGGGCTTAAGCGATTCTCTTGCCTTAGCCTCCCAAGGAGCTGGGACTACAGGAACCTGCCACAGCACTCGGCTAACTTTTGATGCAGTTCGGCCGGGGCAGGTTTGAACCTGCAGCCCTCGGCATGGCTCAGTGAGTAGGGCACCGGCCCCATATACCAAGGGTGGCATTCAAACCTGGCCCTGGCCAAACTTCAACAAAAAAATAGCCGGGCATTGTCGCAGGCGCCTATAGTCCCAGTTACTTGGGAGGCTGAGACAATAGAATCGCCTAAGCCCAGGAGCTGGAGGTTGCTGTGAGCCATGAAGCTATGGCACTCTACCAAGGGCAACAAAGTGAGACTGTCTCTTAAAAAAAAAAAAAAAGAATTTTAGTCTCATACCATCTCATCTAGTTTTTGATTCAGACTCGCATTTCTTTCTTTCTTTTTTTTTTTTCTTTTTTTTTTGAGACAGAACCTCAAGCTGTCACCCTGGATAGAGTGCTGTGGCATCACAGCTCACAGCAACCTCTAATTCCTGGGCTCAAGCAAGTCTCTTGCTTCTGCCTCCCAAGTAGCTGGGACTACAGGCACCCGCCACAACGCCCAGCCATTTTTCGGTTGCAGCGGTCATTGTTATTTGGCGGGCCTGGGCTAGATTTGAATCTGCCAGCTCTGGTGTACATGGCTGGCACCTTAGCCTGTAATTAACTAGAATAACTTATAGTGCTCAAAAGTGAAGCCCATCTTTCAGTGTATCAAATCTTATCCTATTGAGAATATTTAAAATAATCAGAATTCCATAAGCTAATAAAGCTTTTCTGAAACATTTGGTACGTTATTAAAATAGTGAAAATTGCTTTAAAAGGAGCAGCAATGATGTCTTAGAAGATAAAATCATTTTATGTTATTTTGTAGACACATCTGGAATGTTAATCTTGTAAGGTATAAATTTCCCTAAATGTCAGGATCTCTTGAGAATGCTATCTACCCACAACAACACTCACTATTCAATAACCACATGCTATGATCCTGGTAATTCTGTGTGTTTTACATTCATTGTTTATAATCTTCACATCAACCTTGTGAAATTTTAAAAATAAGGACACTTACATTCTTTGTATTAACCTAGATGGAAGTAGAACACATTATTCTTAGTAAAGCATTATAAGAATGGAGAAGCAAGGATCCTAGTACTCCATTCTGATATGAGGACAATTAATGACCTAGTACATGGCAGGGGTGGGGAGGAGTGGGGGAAGGGGAGAGCAGAGAAAGGGAAGGAGGGAGGGGCTGGAGGAAGGGAAGAGCAGAGAGATGGAAGGAGGGAAGGGGTGGGGCAAGGGAAGAGCAGAGAGGGAGGGGGTGGGGGATCACAG
>CAUYON010034567.1:0-10420 GCA_963573935.1 Arctocebus calabarensis
TACTAAGAATAATGTGTTCCACTTCCATCCAGGTTAGTACAAAGGCTGTAAAGTCTCCATTTTTTTTAATGGCTGAATAGTATTCCATAGTGTACATATACCATAGCTTGTTAAACCATTCCTGGATTGGTGGGCATTTAGGTTGTTTCCACATTTTGGCGATCGTAAATTGAGCTGCAATAAACAGTCTAGTGCAAGTGTCCTTATGATAAAAGGATTTTTTTCCTTCTGGGTAGATGTCTAGTAATGGGATTGCAGGATCAAATGGGAAGTCTAGCTTGAGTTCTTTGAGAGTTCTCTATCTTTTTTTTTTTTTTTAAGACAGAGTCTCACTGTGTTGCCCTTGGTAGAGTGCCGTGGCATCACAGCACATAGCAACCTCAAACTCTTGGGCTTAAGTGATTCTCTTGCCTCAGCCTCCCAAGTAGCTGGGGCTACAGGGACCCACCACAGTGCCTGGCTATTTTTTTGCTGTAGTTGTCATTGTTGTTTAGCAGGCCCAGGACCAGGCTTGAACCTGTCAGCCCTGTATGTGGCTGGCACCCTACTCACTGAGCTACAGGCTCTGAGCCCAAATACTCATTTTTATGTCTAATTTTTTATTTGTGACTTTGTTATTTCAATAAGTTGCTTCAATAGGTCACCTTTAATTATCCAAAGTTTCAAGCCTTACAAAACCTAGATCTGTCTTTACATTATTGCCCTCTTCGGCTTCTGATGCAGACCTCAACCCAGTGAAGGTCTTAAAACATGCTTAAGCCACCAGCTCCATGTGAGTGACATGAAGATCCCAAACAGATAGAAGGCAGCTAAAGTGTTTGCCTCCTTTGTGACCTTGTAAATATTTCTAAAATAATAGTCATTGCATTGCCCACATTTCATAAAAGTCAAAGGCCCCACAGCATGACCCATTAAGGAAAATACATTTGACCTTTGAGGTCCCTGGGACACAAGTCTGGATATTATTAGACATCGAGTCCAAATTAGCTTAAATTTTGACCAAGAAGATGCCTGCCAGAACTACCTGGAATATCCATCATGGTTGTAACATAAATATGTTTTAATCATAGCAATTCCCGCCCTTTTCCTGTTTCTGTCTAAGTAAGTTGAAGGTCACCCATCTATTTCTGATTGGTCCTTGATGCAAATAGCAACAAATAATTGGGGAAACCAAAAGTTTTATGGAACTATTTGTACTCCTGAGATTCATTTGTAACCCTAATCATTCAAATCAACAAACACTAGTTGAGGAATTTAAGCACTGGTAATGTAAAGATACATATTATATAATATGAAGTTGTAAGTCCGAACCTAGAATAAAGAATGTGAGTTTTAGAATGTTAGATCCAAAATCCTAGATCTAACAAAAATTTCAGCCAGTAAGCACAACCCACTGTCCCACTGGTTCGGGAATGCACCTCACCACTGACACAGGTTGTTTGGGTGACTGTGCACATGCCAGAAAAATCCCCCCTTAACACTTGTTCCTATGAAATATACTCTTAGAGCAAAGGCCTGGATAGATCCCAAATGAGACCACCAGAGGAAAATGGAAAAACATCAAGTGCAGTAGTGAAAACAGTCATTTTATACCATCAAAACACTTACCTAAATAACAACACATAAATATATTATCTTTATTTTTCATGTAGCCACCACCAATCATTGATCACCTACTACATTTTTCAGTTCAAGCTAGGGTCTTTGTGAATATTATTTTACATGCTATTACTAATCTTTTATGTTTTTACACACAGAGAAATCAAGCCCTGAGTGGATTAGAAACTTGCCTCAAGCCACTTACCTTGAGTAGATCCAGAATAGAAACTCAAAGCTGAGTGAATTCAAATGGGGAGTCATAATCCCATTGTCAAGTCTTCATATGTGAGTTTACAGAAATACTGACATTTCATTAAAGCAAGAACATTTTAATAAGCTAAGACAAGGGGAGACCTAATCTTAAAATAAAAGACAGCAGGCTCAGTTTAATAACCAGAGCTTCATGGAAACCTCACTACTTTGTCCTTATTTTCCCCAATGGGCTCTAGACTGGCCCTGTAATTACCACCCGGATGCGTTGCTTTTCTTTGGCTCTTTACTGTTGAGTAACCTTTCCTATTTAGAGTGTGGTTATAATCCCTGTCGTGAAGTTTAAAAAGGGACATTATATATCTAAACTTTTCAGGGCATTTTATCAGATGCCTGCTACCTGTAAGCGGATCTCAGAGGAGCTGGTAAAACTCAGATGTCATTTCATTAAGCGGTTATAGGTTTTGAAAGTCCCCATGTCAGAGTTAAACTGCAATGTGTCTGGTTAACTTGCTTTCCTGTGACTGTCCAGCCTTTGTATTGCCCATTGTTTATGGGTTACTTCTACCACTGAAATCTAAATTTGTAGTATTGAACTTATTTTTTCTCTTCTTCTTGGAATTGGAAAAGCCATGTGGCTCTTTTAAATATCAACTAATGGGATGTGTTTTCCCCTAAGAGTCACAAGTAAACATTGTGTTCTCTGCCTCAGTCATTCTACCCAGCACTCATTCCCAGGGGAAATGAGGTTGGAGCAAAAAGACAAAATTGAAATAAGTGGCTCCACAGCTCCAAAGAGTTTTTTTTAACATACATTACCTCATTTGTTCCCCACAGCAGCCTTCTAAAGGAGGAAGAGGCTGAGCCCTCATGCTCCAGATGCTGGGATAAGGCCGGGGGGAGGAAGTGACTACGTCAAGACCTTACAGCTTCTGGGTGAAAGAGGGGCCAAGGCTAAACCCCTCTGCGTGTCGGTCACACTCTTTCCATTGCATTTTTTACATATTGTCTTCTTTTATTTGACAAATATTATTAAGCATCTTCCTAATAATGAGAAGGACCTAGGAGTCGTGGTTCCCACCCATCCCTTTGGCCAACTGAGGCAGAAGATCACTTGAGGCCAGAAGTTCAAGACCAGCCTGGGCAATATAGCAAGATCTCATCTCTTCAAAAAAAAAATAAAAAATTAGCTGGGTGTGGGGGTGCACACCTGTAGTCCCAGCTACTGGGGACACCGAGGTGGCAGGATCTTTTGAGCCCAGGAGTTTGAGGCTGCAGTGAGCTATGATGATGTGACTGCACTCCAGCCTAGGGGACAGAATGAGGCCCTGCCCGGTCTTCAAAAAAAGAAAAAAAAAAAAATAGTGAGAAGGCATGAGGGGAGGTTAGCCCAGTTGAAGATACGAAGGTCAGTACTGCATAGCACCTGAGTTTAGAGAGCATATGGTCCTTGAGAGGCATGCTGAGGCAGTTACATAGATAACTCTAGCAGCAGGTGGAATGTCCTCAGCATTACTGGGAAGCCTGCAGAGATGCCTTGTGAGGGTCCAAAGAAGGCACAACTCCTATGCCACTGGTTGAGCCTACTGCTTCACCCTCGCCTGCCTGGTCCCTCTCTGCTTTAGACGCATAGTGTTTCTCAGAATGAAAGTTAAGCAACTAGAGTCTTTAATCATCAGAGAAGTGCAAAAACCACTCTAAGATATCACCTAACTCCAGCAAGATTAGCCCATATCACAATGTCCCCAAACACCAGATGCTGGTAGACGTGGGGAGAAGGGAACACTTCTACACAGCTGGTGGGATTGCAAACTAATACAACCTGTTTGGAAGGAAGTATGGAGAATCCTCAAAGATCTAAATGTAGACCTTCCATTGGACCCTGCAATCCCATTACTAGGTATCTACCCAGAAGAACCAAAATCATTTTACTACAAAGACATTTGCACCAGAATGTTTATTGCAGCTCAATTCATAATGGCCAAGTCGTGGAAGCAACCTAAGTGCCCATCAACCCACGAATGGATCAACAAACTGTGGTATATGTATACCATGGAATATTATTCAACCATTTAAAAAGAAGGAAACTTTACATCTTTTACATTTACCTGAATGGAGTTGAAATACATTCTTCTTAGTAAAGCATCACAAGAATGGAAAAATAAATATCCAATGTACTCCTGGCCAGCGAGCATCAGCACTCTGCACTGTGTGTTCTACTGCGTTTTCCTGAACTGAGTGTGCTTGCAAAGTGTAGCCCCTCTCTGTGTCACTTTCTGGGAAGTTCTGGGAAACAATTGTATCAGAAGGTGATGGTGCCAGTTCTTCCATAAAGAAATATAGAAGAGTATCACGTTGGATGTTAAGTATTTTTTAAGCAGGGGCCTGGCGTGGCTCATGCTTGTAATCCTAGCACTCAGCACGGCCGAGACGAGTGGATTGCTTGAGCTCAGGAGTTCTAGACCAGCCCAAGCAAAAGTGAGACCCTGTCTCTAAAAATAGCTGGGCATTGTGACTGGCGCCTCTAGTCCCAGCTACTCAGAAGGCTGAAGACAGAGGATCGTTTGAGCCTGAGAGTTTGAGGTTGCTGTGAGCTATGATGCCACCGCACTCTACTGAGGGAGACAAAGTGGGACTCTGTCACAAAAAAAGAAAAAGAAAGAAATTGGGTGGCGCCTGTAGCTCGGTGGGTAGGGTGCTGGCCCCATATACCACGGGTGGCAGGTTCAAACGTGGCCCTGGCCGAATTGCAACAAAAATAGTCAGGCACTGTGGCAGGCGCCTGTAGTCCTAGCTACTCGGGAGGCTGAGGCAGGAGAATCGCCTAAGCCCAGGAGTTGGAGGTTGCTGTGAGCTGTGACACCACTGCACCCTACTGAGGGTGACGGAGTGAGACTCTGTATCAAAAAAAAAAAAAAAAAGAAAGAAACAATTTTTAAGCAGCTCAGGAAGGAGAAGGAAACGAACACTGGATAACAGAGAGGAAGGATGGACAGGGATGTCCTCTAACATTGGAAGGGTGGGGGACTTAAATATCCATTCTCACCAGAAAGGTTGGGCCATCATCCCATCCGAAGTAATGGGAAGAAACTTCAGCCTGGGGCACACTGTGACATCAGGAGATTTAAAGAGAAGAGAAAAGCCTCTAAAGAGGAATCCGGACTAGTGGATTTGGCAAAACAGGCTGTTCAGTTGGGCTCCCTCTTCAGGAACACGTGGGGCTCTGCAGTCAACAGGGAATACGTAACAGTGTGGCTGGCATCACAGCCAGGGAAAGTAGTCACAATACCCTGGAGTGTCGATTCTCAAACCTCAGCGGAGCATCACCTGGAAGGTTTGTCAGGGTGGAGGCCCAGGGTCCTGTGCCCACTGCTGGAGATTCTGATCCAGTAGATCTGGGACACAGCCTGAGAGTTGGCATTTCCAGCAGGCTTTTAGGTGATGCTTGATGCTGCTGGTTCTCAGACCACACTTGGAGTAGCGCTAATCGCTACCTAGAATAATAATTAAAGGTTTCTTTGTATTAAATTAATATGTATGTATAGCATCTAACCTAAATACACTGCCCATGATTTGCATTAAAGAAACTTAGCTGGGCAGCGCCTGTGGCTCAGTGAGTAGGGTGCCAGCCCCACATATGGAGGGTGGCGGGTTCAAACCCAGCCCCGGCCAAACTGCAACCAAAAAAAAAAAAAAAGAAAGAAAGAAAGAAAGAAAGAAACTTAGCTGAGAAAAAGAGAAAACCATAAAGTATGACACTGTTGTACCCAAAATGTAATGATGCCTTATAATTACCTAATACTTTCTCTCTGACCCTTAACCATTTCTTTTCTTTTCTTTTTTTTTTTTTTTGAGACAGAGTCTCACTATGTTGCCTTGGTAGAGTGCCGTGGCGTCACAGCTCACAGCAACCTCAAACTCTTGGGCTTAAGCAATCTCTTGCCTCAGCCTCCCAAATAGCTGGGACTACAGCCGTCCGCCACAACGCTGGCTATTTTTTGTTGTAGTTGTCATTGTTGTTTAGCTGGCCTGGGCTGGGTTCCAACCTGCCACCCTCAGTGTACGTGGCTGACACTGTAACCACTGTGCTACAGACGCAGAGCCAGACCCTTAATCTTACCTGTTGATTTTTTTGTTGTTGTTGTTTTTGCTTTGCCCACACATTATGGGGTTGGGGTGGAATCCACATGTGAACAAATGTTAATTATGGATTTTTAAAAATCAAACCAAAACATCAAAAGTAATTCATGAAAGCTGATAAGCCTTCACCCTCAATCATCTCCAGGTTAAATAATGATCAGAATTTTTTTAGGTGAAGTACTTATGTTACATCTTGATGTGTGACTATCTTATAAATATAACTGTGCTATTAGGCTCTATTTTTCATTGCAGATGAAATTGATGCATCTTTGTGTGGTGTAGTCTGACATAGTAAAATTGTTACTCTCTAGGTAGGATATTCATAAAAAAATGTAATTATTGTAATCAGAACAGTCTTTAAGCTCATGAGCAGGGACTGCCAGATTCATGATTGGCAGTTTTCAATCACTTCCCATGTAATAAAAGCCTTCTAAAGCAGCCTTAAGAATCAGTAATGTCTTACAGAGGGAAGCTATTCTGATTCAAAACAAAGGGTGCTGGGAGCTGGTGATGAGAACCAAGTTGGCCCCCTCTATCTGGCCTTGGGCGGGACTAGATGGGGACTTTTCAGCAAATTTCATTTGGTTTACTCACCAACAGGCCTAACAGCAGTGCTGTTTGCTGGGAGAATGCTTTGCAAAGAAACAGATCATAGCAAGACCACCCTGAGCCTAAATCAGGAACTCTTATTAACTACAAAACACCTGTCATTTTCCTTCCTGCGGCCTGGAGAAGATATAACAAGTGCTGTCTGTGAGAGTCAGCCTCTGGCCACTTGGCATGGCAGCGTTCTGGATGTCCCAGGTGCTGGTTTAGGCAACATGCTTAATAACTTTAGAGATGTCAGAAGCCATGGCATATGGGTGGGTTAAAGAAATAAAAGCCAACAAAATGAAGTTAAATTAGACTTAGATTTGAAGAAAGAAATCTATTCAGATGAGAAAACAACTTTGTTTTTGATCCCACTGTCCCTTTTCAGGTTGCTGTGAGCTATGCTGTCACAGCACTCTATCCAGGGCTACAGAGAGAGAGACTCTGTCTCAAAAAAAAAAAAAAAAGAGTTGGAAAAGGGACTAGGTGTGGTGGTGGGCATCTGTAATGCCAGCTGCTTGGAAAGCGAAGGCAGGAGGTTCACTTGAATAATTGCTTGATTATTCAACAGGAGAAAGTTCTTCCTTTGCCCCTGAACAAAAATCTCTATAATCCTATGACTTATTTTTATCACTCATAGGTAATAGAAAAGGTACTACAGCCACCTTAAGTCTCCAACAGTCTCAATTAAGAAGCTAGAATAAGGGTGGTGCCTGTGGCTCAGTGGGTAGACTCCCATATACCAAGGGTGGCAGGTTCAAACCCGGCCCAGGCCGATCTGCAACAAAAAATAGCCGGGGGTTGTGGCGGGCGCCTATAGTCCCAGCTACTTGGAAGGCTGAGGCAACAGGATCACCTAAGCCCAAGAGCTGGAGGTTGCTGTGAGCTGTATGACACCGTGGCACTCTACCCAGGGCATAAACTGACACTCTGTCTCTACAAAAAATAAATAAATAAAAAGAAGACGCTAGAATATCCAGTTGGTGTCACAATCAATCCTTGAAATCAGATTTCAAGATGAAACTTCTCCCTTAGTGCATCTGGTCCCTTCTGCAGTCAGAAAGCCCAGCCAGGGGAGCAGGGGTCATTCCTTCTTTTCCTCCAGCTGTAGCCAGTCTCCACCCCTCTGCCTCCGCCCCTCTAACCACCACGGGGTGGGGGTGGGCTGTTCCAGTCTCCACCCCTCTGCCTCCATCCCCTAACCACCACCGGGTGGGGGTGGGCTGTTCGAGTCTCCAAGCGGGAGGAGGGAAGGGAAGGGAAGGTGTGGAGAGGGAGATAATGTTCTAATTAACTCGTGTCTCACAAGGTGACTTCTCTCTCGCTTGGGCTGTGACAGTTAAAGCTGCCTCTTCCTTGGGTGGGATCCTTGCATGGGGTCTTCAGAGATGCCCTCCCTGCCTCCCCCTGTACCCCCAGTTGCTGGAGACTGCTCCCCTGCAGTTGCCTTGATTAGCTCAGCCTCAGAACTCTCGGCGTCTTCTCGCTGATGCCGAATAGCCCCTGTAGGTGGCCCTGTTGGACAGGAGCTACGTTTCTTGTCTGTGTGTGTGCGTGTCTCTCTCTCTCATGTAACCCTGACCCTTCCCATCCAGTCACCTCTCCTTTGTGGGCACAACCCTATTTTTGAGGTAGTTAACTCTCTTTTCTAGGAGGGAGCCAAACGCCGGGTCCCAGCACTGGCAGGCCAGGGCAGAACCCCAGGAAGCCGTCTCCTCGGGGAAGCCGCTGGGGCGGGCAGGGCTTGGGCTCTCGTCTTGCTGAGAAAGCCTCCCTCTGTATCCCTCCCAATCTTTACTCCCCTGACTCTGCTGTGGAGAACGGCTGTCCCCTGTCCCCGTTCTGACACTCCGGGCCTCCCATCCTCCTCTGGGCCTGGCCTGCAAGAAGGTTGGGGACCCTGGGGCTCAGAGAACAGCCCCACTTGGCGGCCACACCAAGCCCCGCCCTCCAGCTTTGCCTCTCAGTAATGAACATGATATTTCTGCTCTATCTGCTCCCTTTCATTTTGTTTTCCAGTTTATTCAGAACCTGGCAGGGGAAGGGAGGTACTAATTGTTGACCCCTTCAGAACCCCACCATCGGTTCACTGAGAAGGTAGGCAGAGATTTGAGTCATGTCACCACTCTTTGGAAAACCTCTTTGAAGATGTCTTATCTTTTGCTGGCACCTATCTTTGGCTTGTCATGTATATTTTACCTTGGTGTCTTGGTGAGACCTTCTTATGTAATATCCTGAAATGTGTCATATGGGAAATAACTAAAAGCCCTTAGAGTTTTCTTGAGAAGTGTCTGATTATAGCAACTATTTGAAGACATATATATAGCAGTGAAATTAAGACATTTTAGATAGCATTTAAAAATATTTCAGAAAGAAAAATGACTTTCAAGGAGACTCAAATTTTTTCTTGGCTTTGCTGAGAAGACTTAGCAAGTCACTGCATCTTGCTCAACCCTAATTTTTTACCTATAAAATAAAATTAAGCCTAAACAATCTCTCAGGTCCTTTGCCACCCCAAGCCCTCCTTTTTATTTTATTGATTGATTGATTGATTTTGAGACAGAGCCTCAAGCTGTTGCCCTGGGTAGAGTCCTGTGGCATCACAGCTCACAGCAACCTCCAACTCCTGGAGCGATTCTCTTGCCTCGACCTTCCAAGTAGCTGGGACTACAGGCACCCGCCACAACGCCCGGCTATTTTTTGGTTGTAGTTATCATTGTTGTTTGGCAGGCCTGCACTGGATTTGAACCCACTAGCTCTGGTGTATGTGGCTAGCGCCTTAGCCACTTGAGTTACATGCCCCAAGCCCGAAGCCCTCCTTTTCAAATATTTGGTGTCTTGCTGTGTTGCCCAGGCTGATCTCAAATTTGTGGCCTCAAGTTAACCTCCTGCCTTGGCTTCATCAGCAGCTGGGATTACAGATGCCCCACCACCACACTCAGCCTCCTTTCCAACTCTTTTTTCTTTCTTTCTTTTTTTTTTTTTTTTTTTTTTTGAGACTGGGTCTCACTTTGTAGCCTTGGATAGAGTGCTATGGCAGCATAGCTCACAGCAACCTCAAACACTTGGGCTCAAGTAATCTTCTTGCCTCAGCCTCCCAAGTAGCTGGGACTACAGGTGCCTGCCATGATTCCTGGCTAGTTTTTCCATTTGCAGTAGAAATGGGTCTCACTCTTGCTCAGGCCTAATGAGCTCAGGCAATCCACCCACCTCAGCCTCCCAGAATGCTAGGATTACATGGGTAATCCTAGTTCGGCCACCCCTCCCTTTCCAATTCTTACCATGAATCTGTGAGGCCGCAAAAAGAAGTGGGAGAGTATTTCTGTTAAAAAGGCAGGCCTGAGTGGTGCGGCAGCCAGCTGAAGAGCCAGCAGGCTAGATGACAGGCAAGGAGGTGGACTTCAAACCCTCACCAGAGGCTCCAATAGCCAAAAAGGCTGGACAACTGCCGAGGAGACACCTGTGCCTTGGTGGCTCCTTCACTTTACACTCAGGAAGAAATGTGGAACCCACATTTCCTATGCCTAGGTCAATTTCTTCTGAATTTCCTAGGCCTCAATTCCAAGAATGGACTGTATCCATTCATTGATGCATTCATTCACCTTGTCCCCAGCAGAAGGGAATGTATTCATTCATTTCCTGGCCAATGAACCCATACACCTATATATACTCTGAAACTAAAGGCCTGAAGGAGGAGACGGGTAAAGACTGGGAGAGAAACGGAGAGAACTTCTCTCTCCCCACTTGAATTCTCTCCCTCTACCAGAAGCGTTAGTGTTTTCTGTATTCTTTTCTGTAAATAAATTCTGTCTTACCCCTGGGGGTTGGGGGGGAAATAATGTAGTGAAGAATAATAAAATGCATGTATTAAAAAAAAAAA
>CAUYON010034569.1:0-14936 GCA_963573935.1 Arctocebus calabarensis
TTAGAACTTGCCCTCCTATATTCAGACATGAATTCAACAAATATTTACTGTGTGTCCACAAGTGCTAGGTCTGAGCAAGAGGGGAGAAGATGAATAAAACCTCTCTTTGTAAACATGAAAGAGGTAAAGTCCCCATCTTTCTTTAAGGCTGCATAGTATTCCACAATGTACATATTCCACAATTTATTAATCCATTCATGGGTCAATGGGTACTTGGGCTTCTTCCATGACTTAGCTTTACCTCTTTCATGTTTACATGGATGGAGCTGGAACATATTCTTCTTAGCAAAGTATCTCAAGAATGGAAGAAAAAGTATCCAATGTACTCAGCCCTACTATGAAGCTAATGTAAAGGTTTCATATGAAGGGTATAACCCAACTATAACACAAGAATATGGGAAGGGAGGGGAGGGGGGAGGTTGGGTGGAGGGAGGACCACACCTATGGTGCATCTTAGAGTATAGGCAAAACTTACTAAATGCAGAATACAAATGTCTTCATACAATAACTAAGAAAATGCCATGAAGGGTATGTTAAACAGTTTGATGAAAACAATTCAGATTGTATATGAAGCCAGCACATTGTACCCCTTGATTGCACTAATGTACAGAGCTATGATTTAATAAAAAAAAAAAAGAAGAAGAAAGAAAGAGAAAATGTAAAGGCACTGTGATAAAAAGGAAAAAAAAAAAAAAAGAACTTGTATCCTGCTTGGGTCTGAGTCACCCAGAGTTTTCCTGGGTAGCCTGGATTATTCAAAACATCCAAGTGGACTGGCTTAGTTTTCCTTCGTGGTAGATTGCCTATTTGGCCTCATTCCATCACACGTTTGCCATGGGCTCATCATGGACACAATATATTTCTCTGCCTCTTGACTATGATTTTGACACTATGACTTGAATGGGACAATGAGGCAGAAGTGACGGTGCGCCTGTTCTATGCCTTGGCTTTAAGAGAGCTTGTGTTTATGCTTTCTCCCTTGTGTTTCTGCCACCATAATGAGAAGAACATGCCTAGGCTGACCCACTGATCTAAGGAGGAAGGCAAGAGACACATATAACAAAGCCAAATTGCCTCAGCTGAACCTAGCCCAAGTCAGCCAATCCCCAGACAACCCCTAGATTTGTGAGTCAAAAACTCCCTTTTTGTTGCTTACTGATATGTTTTTTGCCATTTTGATTTTTGATGCTGCAGCTGTTTGTTATACAGCATTATTGTGGCCATAGTTAGCTGCCACATAATTATCATGTGGCCAACATACATACAGTGCCCTCATACATGCCAGGTTTGGATCAGTACTTACTTTAAAGTCCTCTCCTTTAAGCTAAGTGTCCTGCTGACTTTTCAGGCAAAGCCAAATGTGAACTTCATTCTAGAATCCATTGATGCCCAAGAAGGAAGAAAAACATTCCTCCTTGCCAGCTGATTAAGTACACGATGCTGCTAACTGCATCATATTCCAAACCTCACGACTCCTAACATGTTCCACAGAAGCAGCAGATGTCATCTTGACAGGATTTCTTTGTTTTCTCAATAGATGCTACAAGGGCTGCCCATGATCTTTAGAGCAGGCAATTTATCAAGAAATCAAGATTATTCACTGTGTTTTATTAATACATTTTATGCAGTCACGCTGATTTCAAACAAAAGCATCTTCTGTCTAATTGTTTTTGCTTCTCATTTGATGGGAGCATTATTTTAGAACAATTGTATCAGTCCAAAAGTTATCTTGAGTATAAAATGTAAAGAGACTGCACAAAGTGCTTCTACCTATAATGAAGTGTCAAAAACTTCCTGAATCTGACAGCTTTACCTAGAAATTGAAAAATAACATTTTACCTTTTTTCTCTCTGTAATACCATTTTTCTTTTTAAATAGGAAGACGTTAGATGTCATGGAGTTCCCAGAATAGAGTGAAGACCAGCTGCAACTCAGCCTAATTTGCTTAAGCAGTCAAGTGGTGCATTCAGAAGTTACCAACATGATCATCTCTGAATTGCCCTCACCCTCCCATTCCTACCAACAACAGTCCTTCATTCTTTGCAAAACTCTCCTTCTGAACCACTGAACACAGTAAGCAAACAAAATCAAGAATTGCTGAAGAGTGTCAGGTAAAGTTTGAACCCCATACACTGGGGTACCCAGTAGCATATATTTCTTAGATATCTAACTATTGGGGACCTAGCTGCTGTGCTTTGAAATTCATTGCTGCCCACAGGCTGCTCCCAACCAACGACTGAGCATGGTATGGAGTGTAAATAAGGCAGATCCATTCCTAGGAGTCACAGAATACCTCTGATGGCCAAGCTTAGCCGAGGCTCATCCTGACAGCCTTGCCAAACCTTCCTTTGACTGCACATCAACATGAGATACTTCCACCCAATCTCTTGTTCCCTTCACTCAAGTCACACTTGCACTGTGGCCTGATGGCCCTCCTGGCCTTTCCCTACTCCAAAAGCTATGCACATTTAATCTTGTCTTGACATCTACTTCTTAGAGGACTTAGACTTACACATCCATACATAGTACATGTGTGGGTTTGAGGCCATCCTACACCCTGATCTATCATTAGAGACAACTGCCCAGTAGAGAATGGTATCTCTGCTCTAAAGAAAACCTACTCCTCCCCTTGCCTGTCACACCACCCATGTTTGTGGGAAGCTGTTGCTAAACTGTAAACAACCTGTTTCTGGGTCAGAGTTTCATATGTAGCAGAGCAGCTCCCTTGCTGCAATCTCTTAACACAAGAGTTTGTAGGAAATTAAAAAAGTATTAAAACGATGAAAATATTCTAGAAATTAAAACAAAGTTTTCAGATATTTTTAAAAAAGAAAAGTTATTCTTAAGTGAACTCAATATATTTGGGGCTGGTCTGATATTAAGTTATCTGCACTTGTTATAATCATGCATAATTGATTATAACAATAACAACTTACCTTTTGGTTATCATTACACATAGTAATAATCAAAGAAGATCCATATTGTCATCCCATTTACTAAGCATGTTTAAACATTATCCAAGACTAAGTATGATTATATACCTCATTTACTTCATTCTCACTATGGCTCAGGCTGCTTCCCAGAGGAGAGAGTCCTTCAATTGATGGGAATGATATGGTGAGGGAAATGCAAGGGCTAGTAAACACCTGAGCAGGTTGGTAACATTTAATAATGGCACAACCCAGCTTCAAAATTTCCACTTCCAGATAACAAAATCCAAACAACAAGCAAAATTTAAACAAAATCCCAGAGAACAAAAACTCCTTAGCACGATATATAAGCCTTCCATAAGAACCAAAGTCCTTCACAATTGGCTCTAGTGTACCTTCTTAGTGCTCCCCCAATCAACTCCTGTCACTTCCCAATGCTACCCACCAAGTGCCTTTTCCTTGCCGTCTAATTCCCAAAGAATTTAAATGGCATTTGGAGAATAAGAACTCCTGCCCTGCTTAATCACAATAGAGATAAGATGGTGGTAGGGGGAGAGGACAGCATTGATTAGCTAGGAAGAAAGAGGGAAGGAGAATTAGCATCTATGCATTCTCACCCTATTTTTCTAATTAAAGCATTTCAACACAGTGTTTTTCCCTATAAAAATAAAGTTCCCACTGCCTATCAGTCTCCAATGACAGGCAATTATTTTCCAAATGATTTTTAGTTAGCCACTCTCAAAGCAGCATTTTTATCATAGCCTGTGGAGTAATGACTAAAATACGCTGATTTTCCTAACTAATGTGCAGAAGCAACCTGAAGTAAATCTCTTGGTGTGACTTCTTGAACCCTTGCCCTAGCCCTGAAACCTTACCTGGGAAGCCAGATGCTGGTCTATTGAGGTTTGGTCAACACAGGCTCCTACTGTTCTGTCTGAATGATAGATTCCTTGTCTCCCCATTTTCTGTAGTCACTATCTCTACCTCAAATTTCCAGAGTCATGTTCTCTTCTGTGCCCCAGTGCTAGATTCCGCTTAGTTCCATCTCATTGTTTCTTGACTCCTCCTTTGTTACCGGTCTATACAATATTTGCTACTTAATTTGGGATTGTTCATCCTCTCAAATGGCCTCAGATCAAGGTGTGGAATAGACTAGAATTAGGCAGGAATGGGAAGGAGATTGGAGCAGCTATGGCATTGCTCCTGGGCCATTTTTCAGCACCATCACTCCAGTGGTGGAGACTTAGTTACCACCACTGACACTATCTGCTGCATCTCTAAGGCTCAGACACCACCCAGATCATCTGTGAATGAGGCCTCAACACAGTGTGAACCCAGTAACATCAAGGAATTAAAAAAAAAATTAGAGCACCATTTCTTCACCAGAGCCTTTATCTAAGAAATATATTTCCCCAGAATGTGATCCATTGAAAAGCAGTGTCATAAGTCATTAAGAGATACTATGGAAAAGAAGCTATTTTCTTGGTCAAATAAATCTGAGAAACTGTGGCTTAAAAGAGAGTTAGGTAATTTTCTTCACTACAGGATTTCTCAGAGCTTTTACTGTACTAATATAAATTGTGACTCACCAAGAAGTAAACACAGCATGAAGCAGTTCTCAAACTTATTTGGCCATGTAAAGTCTTTTGTGTTGTCACTGAAGACCCACTGGTTTCTTGCATAACTCAATGTTCAGAAAATCGTGGTGTGGGAAAAACCAACCAAAGATAATGTCTCTCGGTCACAGATTACATAGAGGAGTAAAAACGATGTAAGACTCTTTAAAAAGCCATATTCCCATACAGTCCTTCCCCCACATGGGAAATTCAGTCTACTCTGATTTCCACATTTCTGGCAATTCAGTTTGGCTAGAGTGACCTTGAGAAAGTTACAAACCTACCTCAGGCATGGTTTTTTCATTTATAACAACTGGACATAAAGATTTATCTTCTCACTCTAGTTCCCTAAGCTATAAGAATTAATGGAGCCTATCCTAAGGAGTGATGTGAATTCCTTGGAGAAAGTCTCTATGTAAATACAAGGTCTTGTCATCTTAAATGCTGTGGATTTATGTCCTAGACTACACAGTGACAACCATGCAGAGAGAGTGCCTCCATTATTTTTCAAAGCCGTAGAAGTCCGATCAACACATTAGCCTTTCAGGCATTGTCATTTATAAATAGCATCCTCCCAAACCCTGCCTTTTCACATGAAATTCATATTTCTTCCTTCATGAACTGATAAAATGTGGCAGCAATGCACCCATAAAAGTCAAAACTCTTTAGTATTTTAGTATTAATATTTTCAAGGGCTAGAAAAAAAGGGCTTGCAATATTGGATGCATGTATTGTTACAATATTTATTTACACAATAGAGGGAAGAGCCAACATGGAAAGGGTAAATCGAGTTCTTCATTATTTATGTAAATTGGCCTATGAGCCCTAATTCTTAAGTATTTAACTGCATGAAGGGAAAATTGAAGCAAGATTTCAAATTAACTTGAATAAAGATACAGTAATTACATCAAGGAATAAAGAATTCTTTGGTGGTGTGGCTGTGTGGTATTTTAAGCACTAGGTTCAAAGTGACTTAGATAAATTTTACTGCAGACCAGTATTTTTTATATGTTAAAAAGTAACCCAGAGAAAGGAAGTACAGATAGTAGGGTAAACAGAAACCTTTTATTTTTTAAGTAGCAGTAACAGAGAAAACATATGATGTTGATTGACTAATGTCAACTGGGCCAATGTTGTGTTGGTTATGAGTAGTCATTAGCTAAGTGGATATTTGAGTGTCTGATTCAGAGTAAACATCTGGTTACATTCACATTACAATTTTTCAGGAATCCTTGTGCTTTGTACTTAATTTATTCTTGAGTCTTACCTGCCCCAGGGAATTCTTTGTTAGAGTGGAGTACTTCTATATAAATGTATCCTTCCCACCTTGAGATCTGCTGTCTCCATTACTGTGATCTTTCCTCTGCCCAAAAGCTTTTAATCTCCTAACCTACAATTTTCCTTTTGCTCCCACTCTACCTCAAGAAAAGTTCCTCAATCCTTTAGAGACAAAATGACAACTAAGAATTTAAAAAAGGAGTCTCTTTCCATCCCTTCAGTTTTTCTTAAAAATGCTCATCCACTTTAGACTCCAGGACAATTCTTAGACTCAACCTTGTCAATTCTGCATGTACCTCAAACTATTGATCTTTATCTAGAATTCCAATTTGTCCTTTAGGAATGAATGGCAGTTTATGATAGTCATTCTATTTCTTGATACTCTGAAATATTCTCCATCAAATAGTCCCATAGCCTGTGAGAATTTGCAAGGTGATGTGGGTGGTAATGAGTGCTGCATAAGGAATTTTTAATCTTAAGAAGTTTCTTACTGCCATTTACTAGATGCCAGAACTAGCTACTTTACATGGCAAAAAAGAAAATATTCCTATGTCATCACTTAGTTCAGTAACTAATATAGAAATAGCCCATGTCGGGTGGTGCCTATGGCTCATCGAGTAGGGCGCCAGCCCCATATACCGAAAGTGGCAGGTTCAAACCCAGCCTCGGCCGAACTGCAAAACAGAAAAATAGCCGGGCGTTGTGACGGGCACCTGTAGTCCCATCTACTCGGGAGGCTGAGGCAAGAGAATCGCTCAAGCCCAGGAGTTGGAGGTTGCTATGAGCTGTGTGATGCCATGGCACTCTACTGAGGGTGATAAAGTGAGACTCTGTCTCTTCAAAAAAAAAAAAAAAGAAAGAAAGAAAAAGAAAAAAAATAGCCCATGTGTAGCTATAGAAATTAAACTGAAGGAGGAGCAAGATGGTGGCCAAATAACAGCTTCCTTGCAACTGGGCTTGATGAGACTGGGGAGAGAAGACTTCAGGCATCTCTGGCTGGTGGGATCTGCCCAGAAACATCCCTTTGGGGACACAGGAAGTCAGTGACAGACTTCTGGACCCCAATAGAAGGACAAAAGCAGTGGAGAACTGGATTGATTGAAACTCTAGTCCAGAGGTGCAGTAACTTAAAGAGCAAGAGGAAGTGAAAGGAAACAGATAAAAGAAAATACTCATTAGGAAGAATCAGCAGAAAAATCCTAGCAACATGGAAAACCAGTACAGAGCAACCCCCCAAGGGACCATGAGGTAGCTACTGCAGAGGATTCCACCTATAAAGAAATGTTAGAAATGGCAGAAAGGGAATTTGGAATACAGATGATGAAAACAATGAAGGAAATGATGGAAACAATGAAGGAAACTGCTGATAAAGTGGAAAATAACCAAAAGGAAATCCAAAACCAGAAACAAATAAGAGATGAACAATATGAAGAATATAGAAAAGATATAGCAGAGCTGAAGGAACTGAAACAGTCAATTAGGGAACTTAAAGATGCAATATAAAGTATCAACAACAGATTAGACTATGCAGAAGGAAGAATCTCAGAGGTAGAGGACAGAGCTATTGAGATAACTCAGATAGTTAAAGAGGTAGAAAAGAGAGAGAAAGCAGAACGTTCTCTGACAGAATTATGGAACTTTATGAAGCATTCAAACATACGAGTTATAGGTTCCCAGAAGAGGAAGAAGAATGCCCCAGGGGAGTGGAAGCCATCCTAGAGAATATTATAAATGAAAATTTCCCAAAAGATTCTGATACACTCCTTTCAGAGGGATATCGGACCCCAGGTCACCTCAACTCTAACAGAGCTTCTCCAAGACACATTGTAATGGACCTGTCCAAAGTCAAGACAAAAGAAAAGATTCTTCAAGCTGCCAGGAGTAAGTGCCAGTTGACCTACAGGGGCAAATCCATCAGGGTGACTGCAGACTTCTCTAATGAAACTTTCCAAGTAAGAAGACAATGGTCATCTACCTTTAATCTACTTAAACAGAACAATTTCCAGCCCAGCTTAGCAGGATATAGCTAATCTTAGCTTAGCAGGATATCTATATCTATATCTATATCCTGCTAAGCTAAGCTTTAAAATTGACAGAGAAATCAAATAATTTACTGATACACAAACACTGAGGAAATTCGCCACAACAAGACCAGCTCTACAGGAAATACTTCAACCTGTTCTACACACTGACCATCATAATGTTTCAACAGCAAAGTAAGAACTCAGAAATAAATGGACAGAACCTAATTTCCACACTGATGCAAAAGATAAAACTAAGCAATGGACTCTCACAAAATAAAATGAATAGAATACTACCACACTTATCAATTATCTCAATAAATGTTAATGGCTTGAATTCCCCACTGAAGAGACATAGATTGGCTGACTGGATTAAAAAACACAAGCCATCCATTTGCTGTCTATAGAAAACACACCTAGCATTAAAAGACAAATTAAAACTCTGAGTTAAGGGTTGGAAGACAATTTTTCAGGCAAATGGAATTCAGAAGAAAAGAGGAGTTGTAACCTTATTTTCAGATACATGTGGCTTTAAAGCAACTAAAGTAAAAAAAGACAAAGACGGTCACTTTATATTGATCAAGGGAAAAATTCAACAAGAAGACGTTTCAACTCTAAATATTTATGCACCCAACTTAAATGCTCCCAGATTCTTGAAACAGACCTTACTCAGTCTGAGCAATATGATATCCTATAACACAATAATCACAGGGGACTTTAACACTCCTCTTATAGAGCTGGACAGATCCTCTAAAAAGAAATTAAACAAAGATTTAAGGGACTTAAGTGAGACACTAGAACAACTATGCTTGAATACATGTATATAGAACACTCCATCCCAAAGATAAATAATATATATTCTTCTCATCACCCCATGGAACATTCTTGAAAATTGATCATATCCTAGAACACAAACCTCAACAGAATCAAAAGAATTGAAATTTTACCTTGTATTCTCAGATCACAAGGCACTAAAGGTGGAACTCAACTCCAACAAAAACGTTCAACCTCACCCAAAGGCATGGAAATTTAACAATCTTCTGTCGAATGACAGTTGAATGCAGGAAGAAATAAAAGAGGAATTCATTAACTTCCTTGAGCATAACAATGATGACACAAGCTACCAAAACCTGTGAGATACTCTAAAAGCAGTTCTGAGAGGAAAATTTATCACTTTAGATGCCTACATCGAAAAACAGAGAGCATATCAACAAACTCACAAGCCATCTTATGGAATTGGAAAAAGAGGAACAATCTAAGCCTAAACCCAGCAGAAGAAAATAAATATCCAAAATTAAATCAGAGATCAATGAAATTGAAAATAAAAGAATCATTCAGAAAATTAACGAAACAAGGAGTTTTTGTTTTTTGAAAAAAAATAAAATAGATAAACCTTTGGCCAGACTAGCTACAAATAGAAAAGTAAAATTTCTAGTAACCTGAATCAGAAATGATAAAGGGGAAACTGATGCCCCAGAGATACAAGAGATCATCTCTGAATACTACCAGAAACTCTAAGCCCAGAAATTTGACAATGTGAAGGAAATGGATCAATATTTGGAATCACACCCTCTCCCTAGACTTAGCCCAGAGGAAATAGATCTCCTGAACAGACCAATTTCAAGCACTGAGATCAAAGAAACAATAAAAAAATCTTCCAACAAAAAAATGCCCTGGTCTGGATGGCTTCACACCAGAATTCTATCAAACCTTCAAGGAAGAGCTTATTCCTATGCTTCAGAAATTATTTCAAAAACTTGAGGAGGAAAGAAACTTCCCCAACACATTCTACGAAGCAAACATCACCCTGATACCAAAATCAGGAAAAGACCCAACTGAAATAGAGAATTTCAGACTAATTTCACTAATAAACATAGATGCAAAAGTTCAACAAAATCCTAGACAATAGATTATAGCTTATCATCAAAAAACTCATACATCATGATCAAGTAGGTTTCATCCCAGGGATGCAAGGCTGGTTTAACATACACAAGTCCATAAACATTATCCACTGTATTAACAGAAGCAAAAACAAAGACCATATGATCCTCTCAACAGATGCAGAAAAAGCATTCGATTAAATCCAGCATGCTTTTCTAATTAGAACACTAAAGAGTATAGACATACGTGGCACATTTCTGAAACTGATCAAAGCTATCTATGACCAACCCACAGCTAATATTTCACTGAATGGAGTAAAACTGAAAGCTTTTCCTCTTAGAACTGGAGCCAGACAAGGTTGTCCTCTGTCACCATTACTATTCAACATAGTGCTAGAAGTTCTAGCCAATACAGTTAGGCAAGACAAGGAAATAAAGGGCATTCAAAGGAGAGCAAAGGTCAAACTCTCCCTCTTTGCTGATAACATCTTATCCTTAGAGAACCCCAAAGACTCAACCACAAGACTCCTGGAAGTCACAAAAAAATACAGTAATGTCTCAGGATCAACATCTACCAGTCAGTAGCCTTTGTATACGGCAATAACAGTCAAGATGAGGGGCTAATTAAGGACACAACTCCCTTCACCATAGCTTCAAAGAAAATGAAATACCTAGGAATATACCTAACAAAGGAGGTAAAGGACCTCTATAGAGAAAATTATGAAATCCTAAGAAAGGAAACATCAGAGGATATTAACAAATGGAAGAACATACCATGCTCATGGCTGGGGAGAATCAACATTGTTAAAATGTGTATACTCCCCAAAGCAATCTACTGATTCAATGCCATCCCTATTAAGATATCAACATTGTACTTTTAAGACTTGGAACAAAAGGATTCTGTGTTTTGTATGGAACCAGAAAAAAAAAAAACCCATACAGCTAAGGCAGTTCTTAGCAATAAAAACAAAGCCAGGGGCATCAGCATATCAGATTTTAGGCTGTACTACAAAGCCAAAGTGGTCAAGACAGCATGGTACTGGCACAAAAATAGAGACATAGACACTTGGAATCGAATAGAAAACCAGGAAATGAAACTAACATTTTACAACCACCTAATCTTCGATAAACCAAACAAGAACATACCTTGGGGGAAAGATTCCCTAATTCAATAAATGATGCTGGGAGAACTGGATAGCCACATGTAAAAGACTGAAACAGGACCCACACCTTTCTCCACTCATAAAAATTGATTCAAGACATACAAAGGACTTAAATTTAAGGTATGAAACAATAAAAATCCTCAAAGAAACCATGGGAAAAACACTAGAAGATATCGGCCTGGGGAAAGACTTCATGAAGATGACTGCCACGGCAATTTGTTGTTGCAACAACAACAAAAATAAACAAATGGAACTTAATTAAACTGAAAAGCTTCCGAAAAGCTAAGGAGACAAAAACCAAAGCAAATAGACAACCTATACAATGGGAAAGGATATTGGCATATTTTGAATCAGACAAAAGCTTGATAACTAGGATCTATAGAAAACTCAAGTTAATCCACATAAAGAAAGCCAACAAGCCCATATATCAATGGTCTAGAGACATGAATAGAAACGTCTCTAAAGAAGGCAGACGAATGGCTAACATATGAAAAAATGTTCATCATCCTTAATTATTAGAGAAATGCACATCAAAACCACCCTGAGATACCATCTAACTCCAGCGAGAATGGCCCACATCACAAAATCTTAAAACTGGCGTGGATGTGGAGAGAAGAGAAGCAGTTTACACTGCTGGTGGGACTGCAAACTAAAACAACCATTTTGGAAGGAAGTATGGAGAACCCTGAAAGAACTCAAGCTAGACCTCCCATTAGATCCTGCAATCCATTGCTGGACATCTACCCAGAAGGAAAAAAAAAATCCTTTTATCGTAAGGACACTTGGACTAGACCATTTATTGCAGCTCAATTTACAATCTCCAAAATGTGGAAACAACCTAAATGCTCACCAACCCAGGAATGGATTAACGAGCTGTGTTATATGTAATTCAGTTTTTGTAATTTTTCTATGGTCATGCATGATGTAACATAAGGGGAAACTGGGTGAAGGGTACTAAAGGAGAAAGAACCCTGCACTATTTTTGTAACTCATCTAAAATTATTCTGAAATTAGTTTAATAAATAAAAAAAAATCAAGAGTATAATTCTTAAACTCCTATGGCTGACTGTATTTTCCAACAATAGCCCCATTTGCTCTTTCTCTAGAACCTCATCACTGCCCTAATCAAGAGGTACAGTCTATCTTCCCTCCCTTTAAATCTGGGAGAGACTTTATGACAACTTCAATGTTGATAGATACCACCTGACTTCTTAATCTAGCTCATAACAGGTAATGCAGGTTCTACCTGGTTCACTCTCCCTCTTTGGTTTCTTGCCCTTGGAGCCCAGTCATGATGTTGTGAAGAAGCGCAGGCCACAGGAAAAAGTAACAGGTAGGTGTTTCAGCTGAAAGCCCCAGCTAGTATCTAAGCCAATAGCCAGACCTGTGAGTTCATGCACCTTAAGACAATTCTAGCCCACAACCTTCAAGTGTTCCCATTAGTTACTGAATAGAATAGAGATCTGCTGTCCCACTGAGCCCTACTGAATTGCAGATTTGTGAGAATAATTGTTATTGTTTTAAGCCACTAAGTATTGAGGTGATTTGTTATGCAGCAAAAGATAACTGCAACAGCTGTCCTAAACTGATATGATGCATTGCTAGAAGATACGGAATTATACTCATATGCTCCTTTAGAGCTAAGTTTGACTCACAAAGGTTAAAAAAAAAAAAAAAGAGAGAGAATGCAAAAGAGGTGTGAGTCTTAGCATTTCTTGCCATTTTGTTTCTATGGTGATTTATTTGCCAACACAGTATTCCTCTTTGTAGAGGATCAATATGACACTGAGTTATTGGGACGTGACCTAGGAGAGTATTAGGTTTGTATTTTGCTAGTTTTCATTCTCAGCACATCCATATTATTAATAATTTCTACCTGCTCACTTTCAGAACTAAGTCATCATGTTTGTCAGTGAATGAGGAGCAAAATGAGCAGTGTCCTCAATTTCCTCCTTTCCTCTGGGCCCTCACTCATCCTTTAAGTTCAAACCCTTAATAACCTAGTTGATATGGACTCCTGCCTTCTAAGTAGAGCTGGAGCCACACTAATAACCGTCATTTACTTGTAAAAGGATGTTTGAATGGATTTTTTCTTAAATTTGTCAACTTGTACACTGAGATTTAGGGTAAAAGTAAAAAAGCAAGACACATCAACTTACCACGAAAATATGTTTATATCAAAGACAACAAATAATAGGTCAATAACCATCTTAGGAGTATTTGAGAACCTCTTCTTTTCATAATGCTTAACTCTTAATTTTTGCAATTAAGTTAAATTACTACTTTGGTCTTAAAATAGCAAAATTAAGTGTTAACAGAGGAAATAAAATAGGAAATTATCAATGCTTATATTTCTTCTTGATATCATTAGGAGACAGATAAATTGTCTAGGGGTGTATATTACAAAATTCTTTTGTTCTCATCTACAGAGGATGCAAAAAAATGTATACACATTTTAAGAAAGAAAAAAACATTAAATTTGTAATACTCAAGTCTCATTTGACTTCTGCAATTACAGAAATGTTCGATGTGACTTGTATTCATCTTTTGTTATCAGTAAACACTGAGCATTACAATTTTAATAGTTTTTTCCTTTCATACATTTTGGCAACCTCCATATTAAAGTGAAGTATATTCCAATGTATCTTCTTTAAAGGCATTGTTACCTCTGAGCTTACATCAATTTCTTGCTTCTTTCCACTGATATCAAGGGAAATAGCATCAAAAATCCATTTAGTTTTGAGCCAGAAACTCCTGAGTTTGAATCCTAGTTCTCTGTCACCTACTTTGCTATGCCAGTGATTCTCAACACGAAAGTGGGTAACCATATGAGGGGATAAATTAATTTGCTTGACTATAGTAACTATTTTACTATGTATATCAAAGCTTTGTGCTGGACCCCTTAAACATATACAACATAAACTTTAGTGTGCATCTGAATTCCCTGGAAGTCTTTCTAAAACTCAGATTACTTGGGCCCAACTCAAAGATTTTTGATTCAAGAAGGTCTAGGGTGGGCCCTGAGATTAGCATTTCTTCCAGATTTCCAGAGGATGCTAAGTTGTATGCATTTGAATAAATTACTTCTTGTCTGGAGTCTCAGATTCTATGGCTGAAAAAAATTGAAACGTTTCTCAAAAAATTGAGATGTTTCTTAAAAACTTCCTAAATGTTTTTCTTTTCCCTGTATCAGTGAATACCTATGAAACCTATCTATAGTCTTTTCCCACAAATCTGAAACCCAAACATTACAGAAAAGAGAACTTTTTTCTCTTAAGTTTGAAACAAATTCATTTGACAATAAACTTGTTGTATTTACAGTCTTCACTTACTATATAAGCTTTTATTGTCTATATTTTATCATATTATAGTTTGGTTAATAATAGGTGCTGTGGCCCTACTTCACTAAAGTCATTTCATATTGTACAGTTTACAAATCATATTACCTTTCTAAAATGAGAAAAAAAAATCAATCCTGAAGTTCTGGCTCTAAATGTTTTAGATAAGTATTGCAGGCCTGTGTTTAGTACTTCAACATATTTGTATATTTTATTTGATCTGTTTAACTGTTTTCATTTTGCTCAACTTGATTATAAACCCCTATAGAACAAAATCATGTCTCATGTGGCTACTCCCCACATCATAGTGAACATGAAATATGTGCTAAATTAATAACCATGGGTTTAAATTTATTTACCCTAGTAAGATTTTAGTAAAAGTATACCAACAATAGCCAGGCCGAAAAAATAGTCAAGGACTCTATTCCTTTCACAGTAGAGCCAAAAAAGATGAAATATTTGGGAGTTTATCTAACAAAGGATGTGAAATATCTCTATAAAGAGAACTACGAAACTTTAAGAAAAGAAATAGCTGAAAATGTTAACAAATGGAAAAATCTTCCATGCTCATGGCTGGGAAGAATCAACATTGTTAAAATGTCTATATTACCCAAAGCAATATATAATTATAATGCAATTCCTATCAAAGTTCCATTGTCATATTTTAAAGATCTCGAAAAAATAATACTTCATTTTATATGGAATCAGAA